>PVIC010040409.1:5816-16756 GCA_004025085.1 Thryonomys swinderianus
AAAAACGAGTTTGCTTCTATTTCTTTGAAGGAGCTCCAGTCTTTGTTTCCACCTTGGACCTCAACTCCTGGCTTACAGCACAGACTCTTCAGCTTCCAGCACAGATACTTTATCTTCCAGTGTAGACTGTTTAACCTTCCATTCCAGACGAGTTGGTCTCCTCATATGGACTTACATGGGACACTGCAGTGAGCTCCAGGATTTCATCAGGATTCTTTAGTTCCCAGTGTGCAGACAGAACCTCTGGTCTCTTCCATATCAAAGTCTGTGGGTGGCCACTGTATGCCAATCTTGTCAATTCTTATATGTTTGTATATCTTGCTTTATATCTGTTTCTCTACTAAACACTGACTGACACTTTAACTTAAATATGTATTTTTCTTTTGAGGTTTAAAACTTAAAATGCAAATGCTGGGTGTGGTGGCTCATGCCTGTAATCCCAGCACTCGGGAGGCAGAGACAGGAGGATTGCTGAGTTCGCGGCAGCTTGCCTGGGCACCATAGTGAGCTCAGGGCCAGCCTGAACTACAAAGCGAGACCCTGTCTCCAAAAAGCAAAAAAAAAAAAAAAAAAAAAAACAAACTTAAAAAGCAGTCTTTGTGTCAAAAGCATACTTAAATATCTTTCCAGAAAGTAGCTTAGATATTGCATCATTAGTTTAATAAACAGTAGGAACTTTTCATTTTCTATACTTTGCTCTTTCTGGTATTTTACTTTGCCCTGGTATTTCTAGCTAGGTACCAATATGCATGCTTATATTAATATTTTCCATCTTTTTGAATATGAATGTCCATAAAATAAATGATATTACCTTCCAAGCCATTTCTGAGCAGCTCATTTTAAAAATAAAAACCAAAGGACCGTCTTGTACAATATGTGTCATGGTTTATATTTAGATGTTTACTCAGAGCTTCATGTGCTCGTTCATAGGTTGGGTTTGGGGAGTTGACTGGATCCAGGAGGTGTGATATACACTGGTGGCTTAGTTTACTGACCAACCGATTTATAGTTGAGTGTGATGTTGAGAAGCTTAGTTTAGTGGGAAGGAGTGGCTTACAGTTGGCATGGCCTGGAGAGGTAGGTACCCCTCCTGATCACTTGATTTCTCCTCCTTCCGTTAAGTCTTGCTGTTCTATGTGTTCTTCTGTCTTGCAGCAAACGGACTATGAATTGAAACTTTTAGAAACTGTGAGTCAAAATAAACCTTTCTTTTGTGTTAGAGATTGTGGTGTAGCAGTGAGAAAGTGACATGTATCTAGATGTCACTCCAAAGCCTCATGCCATCATACATGGGGCTTTTTCAGATGACTGGATCCAGAGTATGTGATTCCGGGATTGACTCACAGTGCATTGCTAGGGGACTAGAATTAAGGGTGTGTGTGCTACTTGTCCGAAGTAGCCCAAAGGACAGAAAGCGCTGTTGTTAATCCTTGTTACTTTGCTACTTTCTGCCCACCATTAAATGTTTATATCCTTGCACATGCTCCCTATGCACAAGTTACAGATGAAAATGACCACAAGGAAAAGGGAATATAAAACAATTCAAAATGAGTAACATAATGAAACTAAGAATTCCAACTATTTTTTTTCAAAAATCCATGTATTTTCATGTTGAAAAAACTTCAGCATAAGATTTCTTTAAATGTTTTACTTAGCAGAGCAGACAGTGGTGCTAGGTCTTCAGAAGGATACTATTCAATTTCACAAAGCTACCATGGTTGAACCAACTCTTTTTAAAAAGGGAGGTAGGCTCAGAGGTTCCGGTGCCTACCTCACAAGCACAAGGTCCTGGGTTCGATCCCGGTAGCCACATACAACAATGCTGGGTGTGGTGACTCACTCCCACCAGCAATCAACCAGCAATCAGCACCACATACCACAGTGCCAGGCGTGGTGGCTCACGTCTGTAATCCCAGCACTCGGGAGGCAGAGGCAGGAGGATGGCTGAGTTCCAGGCTTGCCTGGGCTACATAGAAAACTCAGGGCCAGCCTGAACTACAAAATGAGACCCTGTCTCAAAAAAAAAAAAAAAATTGGGCCAAACTTACTGATTTTCTCACATCAGTATAATTAATAAACACCATTGTCCTCTGTAAAATAATTATATTGGAGGTAGTTAAAATTAATTACAAATTTTAGTTATCATTCAGAAATGTAATTTTCTATTACATGTATGAAGAGATGAAGAGACTGTTTTGGAATAACATCTTCCCATTTAATGAATGTAGCAAAGAAAAATATTTCTTGCTGTCAACAGCTCAGTTTCATTGTGATGAAGCTAAAATAAAGTCTTTCAGTGAAATTTTGCAAAACAAATGCTTTGTACCTTGCTTTATTATTATCAAAAGCAACATCATCTGAGCATCTCCTCTTATTAGATGATTCATAATCCCTTTCATAAGTCTCTGAGAGTTTTCTGTACAATATGTATAAATGGCAGTACTAACTAAATCAAAATTGAGGTTTCTGAAATTAAGAAATGGATAACCAATTATTATCCACATGAAATATACTCAGATATTGATTTGTAAATACCTTGGTGATGTTCATCCATCTATGTAGCTTGTAGCACAAGTGTATTTTCAATATTATTTACAGTTTTAAAGGAAAGAAACTTCTTGAAAATTTCTTGATCTTTGTTCTCAATGTTTCACTAAATTGTTGCATCTTTAAAAGTATTCAAGACAAAATTAATAAGCTCTGGCTTGTTATATACCACATTTTTAAACTATTTTAATAATACTTGCCTTATCTAGAAAGTTTTCATTCTTAATCTAAATATTTGGATAACTATGGTATATTATTGTTATTCATCATATCCTTTTATAATTTATTATCTGTAATTATACCTTGATGGCATATCTATTAAGGCTAAATTTATCCATATTTTTATTGGAAATGAGGACATTTAATAATTTCCTTTGTGCAGATACATATTATCTCCTAACCCCAATTTAATAAAAGCTTATTTTATCTTTGTGTGCTCTAAGATTGAATTTAAAACACCTAATATCATTCATTAGCTAGTTCTAAAGCCTTTATAGAAAATTGAATATAATGAATCTTTTGATTAAACATATTTTAAAACTAAGGTCTTACAGGAAGCCACTAAAATCTATAATATCATATAGACATCATCAATGTTTCTTTTGCTACTGAAGAAAGGATGCTTCAAAATTGTAATATAAGTAATAGAATAATTTTTTTGAAGAAATGATGTACACTCTTGTACTTCCCACTGAAAAATGGAAATCTTTTAAGGATGAGTTAGTGCTTTCTGGGTTATAGGAGCTTCTCTCCTTCCTTGTACACAATCTCTTACTAAAAGGGATTAAATTATTGAAATTTGTTTGTAACTAAAAAAAATCCATGATTCTGAGGGAAATAAATTTAGTTATTAGGGGAAAACAAGCAATAGACAAAGCACATACAATGCCCTGTAAAGCTTAACAAAGTTAACAAATAAGTACCTAGGCAGATCTTGATCCTACATCAGTCTTCTGAACTTTTTTTTTTTTTCCTTTTTGAGACAGGGTCTTGCTTTGTAGTTCAGGCTGGCTCTGAGCTCACTATGTAGCCCAGGCAAGACTCGAACTCAGCAATCTTCCTGTCTCTGCCTCCCAAGTGCTGGGATGACAGGTGTGAGCCACCACGCCTGGCACTGTGGTATGTGGTATTGATTGCTGGTGGGTGTGAGTCACCACGCCCAGCATTGTATGTGGTTACTGGGGATCGAACTCAGGACCTTGCGCTTGCAAGGCAGTCGCCGGAACCACTGATCTAACCCTCCTGCCCACTCTTTTGAACATTAATATAAACCCTGACACTTATGTGTGAAACTTGCTATTTTTCCCCCTTTATCATCCATGCAAATATTAGGTGTCACGATAACATTTAATTTTTCTTCTTATTCTTGACTTGTGTTCTAGGGTCTCATTTTATGTTATGTTAATTGCTACGAAACATATTCTCTAATGCATTCTGACAATGTCAATCAGCAGTTTAGGTGAGAAAAGCCTGACAGCCAGGACTGCAAGTGTGGCTCAGCATGGCTCCCTCCTGTGGGCTGGGCCAGAGCAGCAGTTGGCCTTAGTTCTTTCTCTGTGCTATTTCTGCAATTAAAATGATAAATTTCATTCATTTATGTCCAAATGGGACACACCTTGAGGACACACTAATAAGTGAATAAATAGATCACAGATATGTAAATACTGTACCTTTTCTATGGTATGGGAACCCATAGATATAAATGAGTTCTAGAATGTATGATGGATTTTGTGAAATAATAAGTGAAGTAAATAGATCACAGATATGTAAATACCATTTCTTTTCTCTGGTATGAGAACCTGTAGATGTAAATGAGTTCTAGAATGTATGATAGATTTTGTGAAATAGGAAATATTCAAACAGAATGTGGTAGGGGAAAGTAATGAAGGGAAAGAATAAATATGATTTGCAAAGAAAAAGAAAGCATATGTATATAGGGGGTGGAGGGTTGTGGTGTGGGTAGGGATATGGGAAAATGAGAATTAACTCTTGTCATATACTGGTACAAATTCCCCAGTGTTGAGTGTGATTGTGAGCTGTATATAAAATGTAATAATAAATAATTCAATTTTTTTAAATTGCTGGGGGTTTTTTCCTATTGGAAAAGAAGCTATGAGAAGTGGAGAGGAAATGTGATTGTACTTCCACAAAAATAAAATGAAATAATGATAAATGTATCAGAAGAAGATCAAACCCTCGATTTCAGTGGTCATTTTGTTCATTTGACACATTAAGAAGAATGGTGATTACATACATGTAATATTGTGTTTCGGTGGAATAGCAGTGAAACTGATGAAGGCCATTCTGAATGTGACTCTAATGATAAATTTTAACATCTCATTTTGTGTTACTCTAAACTAGACTTTAGGCAAAATCTTTTGAACGAAAATTTAAGAATCCTAAAGTCAAAATGATAAACTATTTTTTACTATCATCTTTGGTAGCATCACTGATGTTATTCACTAAGGATAAGGAGTCTGCCTTACTTCAATGATGATGCTAAATCTTATTTGTTTGCAGAACACACAAAAGAGACCTTCAAATCCGGCAGCTTTAGGAGATTAACATTTCATAATGGCTGAGAAAACAATGACAAAAATTGAAGTAGTTAGAAAACTACTGACAAAGCATTGTTGGCAGAAAGATACTGACTGCGTATTAATGTAAACATCTATTAGAGCAACTTTCTTGCTGGGTTCATGAGCTGTCATAATGTAAATAACAAAGATTGGCTGACTGTTCACATTTTAGTGTATTTTGTGTTATGTCAAGTAATGTCTGAAATAGTACTATCCTTCCTGAAATCAAATTTATATGTGTGTCTATTAGTATTTTTATGTTGAAGGAGAGTCTTTTTCTTTACCCTTTAGTAGGCTTCTTCAAACCTAACATCCAATAGAGCTGTACTGAGCATCAGAAAAATAAGACTCTACCTTTCTGTGTTAGTAACAAAGATACACATCAACTAAGTAATTGTAGTGGATTATGTAATATATATCAGATCATTTTAATTTTCAAAAGCACTTAAATGAATTAGAAAAATAGGTATTCAGATAAAATTTAATAGATCTGCCTAAGTATTTAATAGGTGTTCAGATAACAAATCACTTCATGGTAATAATGCTATTTCGTAGAAATAAAGCACATTAAGTCAAATAATTCTAAAAATCTCTGCAAATTGCTTGGAAATATACAGTATTTGTTTACAAGAAAGCCTCTGCCCACTGGTTAAATCCACTCACCATACTTATATATATGGAAGAAATTACATTTAAGAGCTTACTTGGTTTAACTTCACCGGAACTTTGGGGAGTTTCATGGGGAGTATTTTACGGTCAGTGATTTGCTTGTGCTCTGAATGTGCTGAGTCACCTGGGCCAGAGTGGATTTTCACAAAAAGCCCCATTTAGCCGCAGTGCATGGCTTGATGGATGGCAGATGTGGCACACCTGTGGGAGCCTGGTGGCGCAGTGATGGGAGCAAAAGAGTCTGATTATTTACTTGAAATTTCTGGTGCACTTATGCAGGTGCAGCTCTTATTTTTATTTTTCTTGTGGTACACTTTGCTTTGCAATAATTTTTTTGTTTACTTTCAATTGTGGTTCTTTGCTCAAAAATAATTTATATCTTATAGTATTCAAAAACTATCTAAAATTTAAAATTAGCAGTATATTCATTACTCATGTATGTTCATGAGTTTCCAATCATTTATTGGGATCCAGACACACATTGACGGATGTACAGTATTATTTGACTTTCATTTAACATTATAAATTGGGATTTAAATTCAAAATTTCCCCATGTCCTTTTACATAGATCTATTGTGCTAGTGGGAGTGCAGATTTTCATATATTACTATATTCATCAATACACATATACTTTTGTATTTTTTTCTGCTGAAATTCCTTTCTTTTATTTAGAAATTGAGATATTAAGAAATCTATAACATTGACCTCTTCAGGTAAAGTATCTTCCATAGAAATAATAAACTGAAGCAATTTGTATATACTCATAACATTCTTGATATTTGGACAATTTAGAAAACAACTGAGAAAACATAGGAAATTTCTTTCTTTCTTTTTTCTTTCTTTCTTTTTTTTTTGACAGGGTCTTGCTTTGTAGTTCAGGCTGCCCCTCAGCTCACTATGTAGCCCAAACAAGCCTCAAACTCAGCAATTCTCCTGTCTCTGCCTCCCGAGTGCTGGGATTACCGGCGTGAGCCACCACACCTGGCACTGTGGTATGTGGTATTGATTGCCCAGCATTGTATGTGGTTACTGGGGATCAAACTCAGGACCTTGTGCTTGTGAGGCAGGCGCCAGAACCAGTGAGCTAAATCTGCGGCCCATATCAAGTTTTTTTATGACCTGACTTATAATTATGTACATGAATAGCATTCACATGTTTCTTTCTATTTATGATATGCTATTTTTACATGAAATTTAAAGGTGTATGTACACTCATTTTCTTTTCAAAATATACAGGCATAATAACTTCTCACAAATATATACAAATTGATTAATTGATACATAAGTATTTAAAATTTTAATCTTTACATTTTTAATGCAATTTAATTTTTATGAGACAATTTTGAGAGTTAAACATACAAAGTTGTGGTAGTTAGGCAAACATGGAGCATTAGAGTTTGAACTCTATATAATTTTTATGTGACAAGAAAAATCTTTTCAATTATTGATTTTGAAAGCCAATACTATGAACACAACTATAACTGAGCATCTGCAAACTGATAGATGGGGTTGGAAAGGAAACAAAACTGCCAAACATTTGTGAAGAAGACAATGATAGAAACAATACTGTGTTTTGAGCATACAAGTGGAGTTAGATTTGTTATGCGACATCTCATACAGATGGAAAATGGCATGGAAAATGTAAAAGTTCAGTTGTAATATTTTTGTTTTGTCTCTTGCCCTCATCACTCTAAGAATAAGAAAATGATTTTAGAGCTGGGCTTAGTGGCTCACTCCTGCAATCCCAGCACTTGGAAAGCAGAGGCAGGAGGATTGCTGTGAGTTTGAGGCTTTCCTGGGCTACACAGTGAGCTCAGAGCCAGCCCAAACTATGAAGGAAGACCCTGTCTCAAAAAAAAAAAAATCTTAGAAAATATAGTGAGGATAATAAGAACTTCAAATGTGTGAAATGGTTTCATAGTTGCATGGGGAAAGCTAAAGTGGTTCCATTTTGTACATAAGAAAGTAATTTGGAAAGTGAGTCTGAGAAGGTAGAGTTGTTTCTGGAGAATTTTAGATTGTCTATTTTGTGTTTCAGACTATAAAACTGGTTTATTCATGTCAGTAGATAGGTTAAAAGGGAATTAATGCAACAAGGCACCACTTGATACACAAAAGAGTGTGTCAGATTTCTTTGGTAGATAAACTTTCATCATTGTACAAAAGCTGGAAAAATTTTTAAAAAATAACCTAATCAGATGACAATCTGATATGATGTTGCCATGGTAATACCACGGTAATGAGAGAGTGTTAGAAACAAATATATGCATGATGAGTTCTTTGGAATCTTGAAAAGCAAAAAAAGTACCAAAGAAAGTGTGCATCTATATGTATGTAATGTCATTGTACATACGTACATAGTATAAATATGCATATATGTTCAAAGTCAAACTAATTTAGGAAGCCATTTCTCTTATAAAAGAAAGCTTATATTTGTATAACAAAGCTTAGGGAATTACCAATTTTCTACAATTTTGAGTTCTGGTCCAAAAAAAAAAACCTGAAAAAGTAATTCTTCAATCATTTAGAGCTGAGAAAACAAAAACAAAATTTAAGTAAAGGTCCAACGAAGTGACTAACCTTAATAAGGAAGCGAATATGTAAATAAAGCATTAAAATAACAATTATGTCTCCTCTTCACATAGCCACAATTTTTCACACAATTATCATGATATAAAGAGCACGGTTCATCGTTAGGAAAAGTATTATTTTGAAAATGTTATGCATATTAACACAGAGATAATAAGAATAGTGTGTGTGGAACTTGGAAGAAAATCATACTTAAGAGACAATGGACTGGAAAATGCAGAGGCAGAAATAGTACAGGATGAGTGACAAATTCATTACTGTTCTGTCCTATTCATCTGTAATAGTGGATGACATTGTTTCCCAAGAATGTGGATGGGACTATCTCAGCGTCCTGTTAATAGTTTACTAGCCCCAGGACACTGTTACCTCTGCTTTCAGTGCAATACATATGTTATTTGAAAGCTTCAGATGGCATTTTGCAGTGATTTCTGATAAAACCCAAGATAGAAACATCAAGACAGGAGGGCATGTTGGCACACATCTGTTGACTTCATGGTAGCCTGCAAGGACAGCAGAGAGGGAGGATATCAGAAAAATATCCTCCAAAACTGCATTCTTGGTGATCCACCTCCTCCAACTGAGCTTGACCTCTTTCAGCTTGGAATATCTGTAGAGAAATCCACTGAAGAGTATCGGGTCCCTTTGATCCAATCATCTCTTCAGTACCTTTTCAATTCAGTAAGACTGACAACGGCATTAAATAGCACACACAACATTCCAATTTTCACAAGATGAAGTCTGCTCTGCAATATGTCACATGGAACATAAATTAAAAGAATGTTGCTAACCAAAGGTGGTTACTTCTAGTAGACTTGAGTTGAAAGAGAAAGTAGAAAAGAAAGAGATCAAACTGTATGAAAGAAACAGAATTCCCAACAGCTGGGAAATGTTTCAACTCAATATCTCTTTTCCTTTCTTCTTCTATCTGTGAAACCTGAGCTCCACAAGCCAGGGACAGGTGTTAACCCTATCTGATCCCTAGCCCTCTCTGAACTTGCAGAGTAACTAATTGTATTTAATTTTGTACCTATAGGAATTCTCAAAAAGTTAAGGTTTATTGTAAATGTTTTTTAAGTGCACATATATTGAAGACATAATAAGTAGTTTTTTTCAGAAATACCTTCTTTGCTTATTTTCAGAAAAAATTCCTTAATTGCATCGTTAAGATTTACCTTAAATGGTATCTATTTTAAACTTTCACAGAATATGGAAATATTCCTAAACCCAAACATGAGGAATGTACCTACACAGTATACATTTGACAACAGATTAATATTCATAATATAGAAGGAACACCAAAAGCTCAACTGCAAAACTACAGATTACTTGATCTTAAAATGGGCAATAAATGGAAATACACATTTTCAAAATAAGACAAATAAATGGCCAAAGATATATGAGAATTTTAAGCAATCTTCAGGGAATTGAAAATCAAAACCACAATGATATATCTCCTCAGTGCAGTTATGCAAAAAGATTTTGGATGAAAGAAAATCCTTTATACACTGTTATGGGAAATACAGACTGTAAGGCCTGAAGGAAGACAGCATAAAGCTTCCATTAAAAAAATTAAAAGATAAAGATGCCATACGATCCAGCATCTCACTACTGGGTACATATCCAAAGGAAATGAGATCAACATGTCCAGGAAAGATCTCTGTGCCTTTATTTATTTCACTGTTCAGAATAGCCAAGCAATGGGAGCAAGCTAAGTGTTCATTTACTAATAACTGGGTGAACAAAATGCACATATGTATGTGGTGTAATACTATCTCATCATTAAAAGAAGAATAAAATCATATTATTTGCAATAACAAGAATGTAAATGGAGATCAGTATGTTAAGTGAAATAAACCAGGCACAAAAAGCATGGAGCCACCAGCCTGAAATGTCATCACTTTGGTTGTCTGAGATAGGACTGTCCCAAGTTCCAGGCAACTTTCATAAATTCAGCAACTTAGGAAGACCATGTCTTAAAATTAAGTTAAATTAAAGTAAATTAAATTAAAGATATGTTTGGCATAAAGCTCTGTGCAAAGGACCTGGATTCAAATCTAAGTAACAAGCAAACAAGTAAATAAATAGGAAATATAATACTGAACTTATGTGTTAAGTACAAAAGCTTTAATCTTATAGAAACAGAGCATAGAATATTATGGATTCTATATAGGAATGAAACAGGAATTGAAATTCTGGTGTGCTACTGAACAAGAGGTTCACTATCAAAAACAATTATGTTTAAGTCTCATATCCATTATGAGTTTAGTTTTGAGCATGGTGAAAGAGATAGGTCTAGCTTTAGCTTTGGGCAGGTTAAAGCCCGGTTTTTCCAGCACCACTTGTTAAAGAGGCTGTCTTAGGGCCGGAGGGTTAGCTCAGTGGTTCCGGCGCCTGCCTCGCAAGCGCAAGGTCCTGAGTTCGATCCCCGGTAACCACATATAATGCTGGGCGTGGAGACACGCCCACCGACAATCAACACCGCATACCACAATGCCGGACGTGGTGGCTCACGCCTGTAATTCCAGCACTCGGGAGGCAGAGACAGGAGGATTGCTG
>PVIC010040410.1:0-16655 GCA_004025085.1 Thryonomys swinderianus
AAATGAAACATTTTGAAACCTTTAAAATCTGTCAATATTATGTTCAGAGGGAGATATAATCTTAAATGGCTGTGTATGCAAAGAAGAAAGGCTGAAAGTCAATAAAGTGTGACAATCTCAAGAGAGAAATGACAACAAATGAAAACAAAAATATGTGGGAGAAAAATCTATGAAATATAAAAAGTAGAAAATAATTTCTTAAACAAAAAAAACACATTAAAACTTTATAGGGGAAAAATCAACAAAGCCAAAGAACACTGGTCAAAAGACAAAATAGACACAAATTGCCAATATTTGAGCTGAAAAACTGAGACATCGCTATAGAGGATAGAGGGTCCAAAAGGTTACTAAGCACATAAACTACTTTATCCCAACAGTTTGAAATTTTAATGACATAAGAGAATTCCTAGAGAAACATAACTTTTCAAAATTAATATAAAATTTAGGACAATTTCTATTTCTGAACTTTAAGCAAAGAAAGGCATTTCAAAAAAATATATGAAAAGAAATTTTTAAGATTCAACATTTATTTAGGGTTATAATGAGCACTGCACATCATAGAAGTTTTCTGTTTGCTTTGCTGTTCAAACAAAAAAAACCAAAATAAGATATCAAAATGGTTAGTGGTGATAGTGTTCAAGTTTTAAATTAAAGTATTAGTGAGAGATCCACTCTGGACAAATTTTAGAAACTTTTTAGCACTAGCTACAGGTTTATCAGCAGTAAAATAATTTAGTAATCAAAATTAAATTTCAAGGTTGTTGTAGCACTTAAGTTAAATCCCCAGCTTTCAAATTTCAAAATGAAATTTCAAACTAATTTAAGAATTTGTATTAAAAATGGAGTACTGCTCTGACACAAAGAAGTATAAATTAGAATCATTTGCAGAAAAATGAATGTACTTTGGGAAAATAATTTTGTGAAGTAAATGAGACAAAGAACCTTACCTATTATGTTTTCTCTTATATGAAAAAACCCAACATAGAAATAATTTAAAGAGCAAATTAAGAGATAGGTAATAGGAAATAAGGAGACATAACTTTTTAAAAAATAAATTATTAGTACATTTCAGCAATACATTACAACCACATTCCTCACTGGGAATTTGTACCTGTACATAATATATCTTGATTCTTATTTTCTTCCCCATTGCCCTGCCCTCCCTTCGATTCATAATCCTCAAGGATACATAAATTTTGCAAAAGGGAAGGGACCAAGAGAAGGGCAGGGAGGTAGGAGTGAAGGGGAATAAATTAATTAAGTTGTGTTATGTACATGTACCAACTCCCAACAATGAATGTAATCATTATGTAGTATAAACATGTTAATTTAAAAAGAAAAAAAAATTTAAAAAACCAAAATTTTATGTTAAATATTAAAAATACAGTGCAACTAATATTCCAAAGAAGTTATTGCAGAGAAATATTTAAAGTGTAATAAAGATGAAAATATTACATAAAAATTTTAATGTTTAAGTAAAGTATTACATGGAAGAAACAATATAGTTTTGAAAGCTTATGAGAAAACAGACTGAATAGTTTTAAATTATATTCTACTCAAAAAATTAGAGAAAACATAAATCTAAAACCAAGAAACAAGAGAGAAAAATGGAGGAAATGTTAAAAAATCAGAACAAAAGTTAATAAAAATCCACATGAGAAAACATTTTTTAAAATTTGGGCCTTCTTTGAAAAAATTAAATTATATATAACCATGTGGCAAAATAGGTTAGTGAGAAAAGAAAGTAGCATAAAACATAAATAAAAATATTAAGAATAAGACCTGGGACACAGAATTTACAAATTTAATGTAGTGCTAAAAGCAAGTTATATTATGTGGCTCAAAAATTAAAAGAATGGCAAAACTTTCAGAGACCTACAACTTCTTAAAATTGACTTAAAATGAATAGATACCTGGACAGGTGTGGAAACATTAAATAAACCATATAAACAGTTAAGGTTATTCCGTATTAAAAACATAGGCCCAATGATTTTAAATATCATCTTTAGCAAACATTGAAAGAACAGATAATCCTAACCAAAACCAAACTGTTCTAGAAAGGATGAAAAGTGAACAGTTTTTATTTAATTTTATTAGGCTATTAAAAGTTTAAAACCCAAACAAGGGCAAAGACCTTAACAGACATCTCACCAAGTAAGATACACATGTGGTGAATAAGCAAATGACATCATATGTCATCAGGATATACAAAGTACAACAATGAGATTCCACTATATGCTTGTCACAATGGCTACAATCCAGAATACTGACCACACTAAGTGTTGATGAGAGTGCAGAGCAAGAACTACCATTCATACCTGGTGGGGATGCAAAATTGAACAGCACTTTGGAAGAAAGTTTGGTGGTTTCTTCCAAAACTAAACCTAACATTTAAAAAAATCTGAATTCTTTATTGGTACATTTTATATACAGCTCACAGTCACACTCAACAATGGGAAATTTGTACCAGTATATGACATGAGTTACTTCTCATTTTTACCCATATCCCTACCCACCCCGCAGTCCCCTTACCCCCTATATACATGTGCTTCCTTTTTCTTTTCAAATCATATTTATTCTTTCCCCTGCCACATTCCCTTTGAACATTTCCTATTTCACAAAATCTATCATACATTCTAGAGCTCATTTACATCTACAGGTTCTCATACCAGAGAAAAGATATGGTATTTACATATCTGTGACCTATTTATTTCACTTATTTGTGTGTCCTCAAGGTGTGTCCATTTTAAACCTAGTTTTAAAAATTGATTTTATTGGTACACTTTATATAGACATTATGATCACATTCAACACTGAAGGACTAAACTTCTTTTAATATATGACTGTGTAATGTTGCTCCTTGGCATTTACCCAAAAGAGATAAAAAAGTTATATCTACAGCAAAACCTGCTCATGGATGTTTAGAGTAGCTCTTTTTATAATTGCAAAAAATTGAAGGGAACCATGATGCCCTCCAGTAGTAAACTGACAAGTTATTATAAATCCAGACAGAGGAATATTAGTCAGTACTAAAAAGAAATCCGTCTCATCAAGGCATGAGAAGACAGGAAAGAAATGTAAAGGCATATTATTAATTGAAAGAAGCTAATTTGGCAAGACTGCATTATGTAGGATTCCACCTATATGGTATTTTTGGAAAGGTAAAATTATGGTGACAGTACAAAGATCAGTGGAATGAAAGCAGAAAAAAGATAACAGGAGAAGCACAGAGTAGACTGGTGGCTGTAAAATTACTCTGTCATATTATGATGGTGGATATACATTTGTTCAAATCCATAGAATGTATAACACCCAGTATGAACCCTAATATAAACTATGGACCTTGGGTGATTGTGAATTATCAGTATAAGTTTGTCATTTGCATCAAATGCACCACTCTTGTGAAGTTGTTAATAAATGAGGGAGGACATGAATAGAAGAAGCAGCAAGTATACAGAAAATCTCCCTGCTTCTATCTTAATTTGGCTGTGAATTTAAAGCTGGTCTATAAGTAAAACTAAATTAATAAGAAAGAAATGAAATTACTGTAACTCAAAAGCATTATGAGAAGAAAATATGAGACAATCCAATTTATAAATATAGATTAAAATTATTAAAAAATATTTGTATATCACGCTTATAAAGGCAGCCAAGTCAGAAGTGAGTCAAGCACCTATCCTATCTGGATTAAAGTATAATGTATTTCAGCATTAAAAAGGAAAGAAATTCTGACATATGCTACAACATGGATGAATCTTAAGGACAGTGCTGCATTGTTAAGTAACTGAGTCAGTCATAAAAGAGGAATACTGTACGGTTCCACTTATATGAGATACAGTATCTCGGTGCAATGGTTTGATTTGGATAAGGTTTGAGTGTGTCCCTATGGGTTCATGTGCTTGAAGCCTGTGCTGAGGTGGTAAAACATTTAAGATGTGGACTGGTGAAAGATGACTTAGATCACTGCCCTTGAAAGGATTAGTGAACTTCTCTTGTGACCCTGGTTAGTTACCACAAGATCATGTTGCTATGAAAGAAGCAAGCCTAGACCCTGATTACTTTTGGCTTCTTGTTTCACTGTGTGTCACTTCTGCATGCACTCATGTTATTGTGATGTCATCTAAAATGAGAACCTCACCAGATGCTGCGCAAATGAGTGGTTTAATCTTAGATTTTTAGCCTCAGAACTATAATATAAATAAACCTCTTTTCCTGTAAAATAGTCAGCTTCAGGCCTTTTGTTTTGGCAACAAAAAACAGACTAAGACACTCCAGTAGTCAAAATAATAGACAAAGAAAATGAAATATTGCTTGCCACAAATGCTTTTACCACAATTAAAACATTTTAAATAAGGTGTTCAACAATGTAAGATATATATTATGCTTAAGTTGAATATGTCTCAAATTTGAAGTTGGCTTACCATTAGAAAATCCATTTGGATAACTCATCACATTAACAAAAGAGAAAAATATGTAGGATTACTTGCCAGATGCAAAGAATATATTTGATGGATTTAACACTTCTTTGTGATAAAAATTGATGACAGTCCAGAAATGGAAATGAAATTTCTCAAACTGAAAAACAGACCTTTATTTCTTCAATCAGTAGCATACATCATACTTGATGTAATCTAATTATTTCAGAGGCATTCATACCACTTGCATTCATTTTTGTGCTAGAGGTAATAGTTAAAGTTGTAGTATACAATGAATACTTTTTAAACATTAGAAATAAGAAAAGGTAATATTTCTATGTCAAGGATGTGATATTTTAAAAACAAAATGTGTCTTGAGAAGGTTTATGACTTAAAGAAAACTTCGGCAAGATTTTGAGTTAAGTAATTTACAAAAAGGAAGTGCTTGTTTCTTAGCTAACAGTGATTAGTAAAATACTTAGAGAATATTTAATTAAGAAAGAGGATTCCCGGGCTGGAGGGTTAGCTCAGTGGTTCCGGCGCCTGCCGCACAAGCGCAAGGTCCTGAGTTCGATCCCCGGTAACGACATATAATGCTGGGCATGGAGACACGACCACCAGCAATCAACACCGCATACCACAGTGCTGGGCGTGGTGGCTCACGCCTGTAATCCCAGCACTTGGGAGGCAGGGACAGGAGGATTGCTGAGTTCGTGGAGGCTTGCCTGGGCTCCATAGTGAGCTCAGGGCCAGCCTGAACTACAAAGCAAGACCCTGTCTCAAAAAAAAAAAAAAAAAAGAGGATTCCCAACAAAATATTTGAGGAGTATAAAAACCTTAAACAGGAAACACCTAAAATTGAAAGGAAATCTAAATAAGCAGAGAGACTCACCATGTTCATGGATAGGAAGAGTTGATATTATAATGGTACAATTGTCATTCAAATTAATCTTTAAAGTCTAATTATAATTTAAATAAAACTTTTAAAGTTAACATTTTATAAAGATTATAAAATTAATATGAGGGTGAATAGGCCAGGATAATTTAGAAGAACAAGTAGGGGCACTGCTATACTGCATAGGAGGAAACACTACTCTGTACTTAGCAAAAATTAGTATAGTGTGATAATGAATCAGGAATAGGTGCATTAGAGCAGTGGATGAAGAGTGGAAGAGAGCTACAACTTATGATTGAGGCTATACTATAACTCCATGATTCAGTGTATTAATACCAGTTAAAGATATAAGGAAGATTGAATTATTCTTTATAAAAGGTACACAAATCAAAATCTGATGAGTCAAAAAACTGACTTGAAAGTAAAACCTAGAAACTTTTAGAAGAAACCAGAGAATATCTTCATGATCTGGAACTAGGAAAAGACAATTCAATAGAAAAGCTATAAAGATATAGAAAACATTGACAACATTTAAGTTTCCATTTAAGGAATAATATTATGAAGAGAAAAGAATTATACATTGAATGAAAGTATTTGCACCACAAAACTGAAAAAAAGTTATTATCTTAAACATTTGAAATCTAACAAGACAAGAACTCCAATTTCGAAATAAGTGAGTTTTCAACATGAACAGGTAAAAGAAGAAGTAGAGTGCCCCTTAATCAACAACAAAATGAGATGATGATCAATAAAAATGCTCAACTTTCCTACTGGTCACTAAATAAAAACTGCACAGTCAAAAAGTCAAAGGTTGATGAGATAAACAGAAATTCCATCACCCTTGAACTAACAATCATGTTGGAAGCAGTTTGGCAATTTCAAGCACATCACCATGTCTTGTGATGCCATGGTCACATGTGTAGGTATCTTGGGAAATCTGACCCCCAGTATGTAAGATTCATGTACAAGAACATTCCCATAAGTCTTTCACTGAATGGGAGCTTCATGGCTACAAAGTCTTGGTGTAGTTCCTAATTCTATCTCACAACCAAGAACAGTGTATGATCCTCAGTAAATAAACTTATTTTGCTTAAAGTGCATCTAAAGCAAGCAGCAATAAGAGAGAATCATGAACGTTGGTAGTATGAATCTGAGAAGGACAATTCAGCATTCAGTTTAACCTCCTGGTCTGGTGTCTGTGTTTCTACATCAAGCTAGAGTGTACTAGCTACCCTCGCATTTCTCCTTTCTTTCACCAAGGTTGTACTTCCTATTTACACAGAACGGTAGGTTGGGGATGAACTAGTATTTCCATGCTTGGTCTCCAGATATGAGGTTATTCTTCAATTCCTTATATGAATTCTCCATTAACTTTCATCTGAAAAAGACCTTGGTAATTTTACATTGTTGAAATAGCATCTTTTGAAGATGTGACAGTGGCACCATATAAATAAGATCTTCAGCTTTTAGCCAAATAGCTGTGATTCTTTGAAAGATAGGCTCATCTCCAGTCCCTTCCTTCAGCAGTGCAACGAGGACTCTCAAGCAATTCTAGACACAAAGCAACAGAGGTTGACTCCAGGTATTAAAAAGAAGTATTATGTTGATTAAATTGTATTATTTTCCTTAACATGAGATAAAAATGGGCCTGTGTACAAAAATGTTTTTGCTAATCATTCTGGAGATCAAAGATTTCATTTCCTAAGAGCTCAAACTTCACATCTTTCACCAGGGACTTACTTTGAACCCTGCTTAATGATGGTGCAGAAGACTTTTTTTCCCCCCCTCTTGAACCACAGCTAAAAGACTTGTAAAAAAAATGTCATTTCAACAGCGAAGCACTTTAAATGACTGGCTCTAACCACAATGTAAAAAAGTATAATTCAGACTTAGCAAAGGGAGCTAAATAAATAGTGATGATAAGTGACCTACCTAACAATGTAGCCTCCGTGTCTTGTCATTAACACAATTATGTCAGCACAGTCAATCAGCACATTGCCTTGACTTTAAAGACAGAGATTGAATACATGCTTTTAAAATTGGAGGGAACAGAGAGACAGAAGAGCTATCACACTTAAGCCAGCAATATGACTTCACAGTTATTCAGGGCTTTTTAATAAAAACAAGGTTATACATTTACAAAACCCTTTGTTGTTGCAGTAATGCTAAAATTATTCTTATGAGTTCAATACCATCTGCAATAACCCTCTGGCGATCCCGAACAAAAAGAGGGACTCAGGTTGCTGTATTCCTTTCACACAGGAGAAACTGATTTACTACCTGAAGTGATAATTAATGGGATTCTGTTCAGTTTCAAGTGGAGATGAATTGCACAAGAGATGAGTGTGGGATCTCAGGCTAGAAATGTTCTTCTGAGCGCTCTCCCAGACATTCTGGGTGGAAAAACCTCTGTAATGGTAAGCCGCAGGTGACAGCACCTGCCAGCTGCAGAGGGACTGGTCCCCGGGAGAGAGAAGGGCATCCCTGAGACATCTGCGCTGTTTCGCTTGTGTTCAGCTCCAGGTAGCTTGCTTGGGCTGCAGCTGCCTGTTTGATTCATTTGTTGGTGTGAATTTCACTTCATTCACTGACACACAAGTGAGTCTCCATGAGTGTCACTTGTATTCACCTGAGTTTAAGACACTTTCTGCGAACTGGTGAAGAAGGTAAGTACTTTTAAAATTTAGCAGAGAAGTTTGACGCTCAGAGTGTGAACAAAAAAGCAGTACTTGGATACTCAGGGGTGCATTGTCTTTGTTAGATGGACAACCAGACCAGTTCTAGAATGTTGGCCTCTTGTAAAAGTACAAGCCATTTCACATGGCTACATAAGAAAGGACCATATGATAATACTTGGGAGCCCTTCCCAGAGGGATATGCTGTATTTCCCCATTTCATAAAGGAAGACATTGAGGTGCATGGTTTCGGGGGGATGAAGTGACTTAAGTTTTCACAATCCATAGAGAAGATAGATTTCAAATGCATTTAATTCACACCAAAACTGGAAATGGTATTGTCTCTCAGCGTGCCTGTTAATTGAACTGGTTTGTTTCATCGTCTGCTTTGTTTTACCAATTCAGCATCCATCCTTCACAATCAACCACAGCCTCACAAAGTTGTGCTCACATACTTTTATGCAGTTCTCCAGGGATGTGTAGGAAGGAGGGTCATGTTTAATCTCTGGGGTCCTAGTGTCAATAGTAGCTTGGCCAGTGCTGCTCAGTTGGTACCCTCACTTTCCTTTATTCTTCTCCACATTACTTTTCACTGTCAGGCATAACACAGATTATGCATTATTTTTTTGTCCACTTGACTGTCTGCTTTCCCTCTGGAACACAGGCTTCCTGAAGTCTGGGATGTTGGTGCTGTTTCACTACTCCATTCTTAGTATTTACATGCATCCATCAGGCCACTGTCATTCATCCAGGAAAGAATGAACGCTCTTGTTTTCTAGATAAGATGATTAAGATTTAGAATCTTGCTGAAGGTCAATCAGAACAGTAAGTGAAGGCACTGCTCTTTGAACCTCATTTTGAGACCAGTCCTGTCTTCCTTGCCCAGAGCCACACAGCTTTCAAAACAGAGGTGATCAATTCATTTAAGACCTGAGAAATAAAAACATTATTAGTTTGGGTGTAACCAGAGTCAAAAAAGAAAATTTGAAGATATTGCTGCTTTCAGAAAATTGGTTTAAATGATCTGGGAGACAATAAGCCATTGAATTTAAATAGGAAGTGAAATCATTTGGTAGTTTCCAAAACAATTTTGGCAAACAATTTTGAGGTTTCAGAAATAATTGAATATGGAGAGCTTGATGTCACTGAATGCAAATTTTAAATATTATAACAGCTGATTCAGCTGAGCGCAGGGAAGGAGGGACCTATGTTCTATGACAGTCAAAAGAAAAACAGAAATATTTATCCACTTCCCACTCCAAATGAATGTATTATTTTTTCAGTTCTTCTTAAACATCAGTTAACTGCTTGTTAAACAAAGCTCGGTGGAACTGTGCTTAAAATCATAAAAAAAGTGTTCTAGGTGGAAAATAGAAGAGCATTCTTAATGCTTTGGACATTAAAGGACAAGAGCTGAAAACTGACCTTTACTTCAGATGTACCTGAAACTCGTTAATAATTTCACAAAGGTGTTTGTTTGTATCTTTCTTTCCAGTACGTTTTTGTGCAGTTACAAAATACCTGTGCCCGAGTAGAATAAAAAAAGAATAGAAATTTGTATTGCAAAGCTCTGAATGCTAGGAAGTTCAAGCTCAAGGTGCTAGAATCAGGTGACAGTCTCCCTTCTGAGTCCTCCTCGACAGCGGACATGCAAGGAGAAGCACACGGGTGAACAAGCTGGCCACGTGTGAAGCCTGACACTGCACAAAGCTTTCCAATATGGGTCTGAGTCCCACTCCCAAGGGAGGAGCCCTCATGGCCTATTCACCTCTGAAAGGCTCCACATTTTAATTTTATTGCATTGCCAGCATCTACAGTTTCAGGGGCCACGTTCAGGGGCACCTAGGAAATAGAAGTGAGGCTTGAGAACATTTACCATAGACCCGAAAGGAGGCCAGAAGATGAAGAGATGACCATTAACCAACTCCTGTGACCTACCAGGTATTCTGCTCAGCTATCCCACAAAGGGAATATTGTTACAATTTACAGATGGAAATAACACTTACTATAGCTAAGCAACTTGCCCAGAGTCAATTCATAAGTAGAACTAGGACTCAGATCCAGCAACACTGTTTTCAGATTTAAAGATACGAAGATGAGTGGACAATGTGGTGACCTCAAATTTACTTCCTTAGCAGGGCATGGTGGCACGTGCCTGTCATTCCAGCACTCTGGAAGGCTGAAACAGGAGGAACATGTTTGAGCCCAACTTGGAGAACTCATTAAGATTTTGGTTCAAATAAAAAGTGAAAAATAAGGAATAGGGATGTAGTTTAGAGCAAAAGTCTTAGGTTCAATCCCCAGTTACTCCCCAAATGCCTTTTAAAAACTTCCATCAGCTTGGCGTGGCAGCTCACACCTGTAGTTCCAGCATTCAGGAGGCAGAGGCAGGAGGATTGCTGAGTTCAAGGCTTGCCTAGGCTACATAGTGAGCTCAGGGCCAGACTGAACTACAAGGTGAGACCCTGTCTCAAAAAAAAAAATCTTTATAAACAGAGAATCCTAGTTTGTTCTTACATAATGCAGAGAAAATAATATCCTTTAAGTTTAGAGTGAAGACTAGGAAAAAATAAGAAAGATGACCAATGGATAAGAACCACAAAGCTGGTGAGGCCCAAAGACTTTCTGGGTAATCAAACTTTTTCTTTACATTTCCATAAGCAACATGTGTGTGTGTGTGTGTGTGTGTGTGTGTGTGAGAGAGAGAGAGAGAGAGAGAGAGAGAGAGAGAGAGAGTTGGGGAAGAGATGGGTTGCACTTGTATTTTATAAGTAAGTCTTTTATAATAGTAAAAGGCCCTCACCAATGTGAAGGAAGTTGCTAGAATTTTATAAGATGATTTTCTAAAAAGTGGGTAAAATCAACAGAATCTTCCCTTGGTGGTGTGGGAGAAGGAGAACACAATGAAAAGGGGAGAAGAAAATTCTCAAATCCAGAAAGACATGTTCTCTCCACTATCAAAGTATCAGGATTGTCTACTTTAGTAACTTCAGGGGGAAGAGACACTCTAATGAAGAACTCAAATCTGAGAGTTTCTGCCACGTATCATAATTATTAACACAGCTGCTGACCAATTGTGTGTGGTATTGTGTTAAAGCACTGACATTTACGTTCTCCATACAGCAACTTTGTAAATTATGTGTCACAGTTATCTTGCAGATAGGGAAACTGAGACCTGTAAAAGTTAAGGAACTTGTCCTGTCTAGCAAAACCCAGGATGTGGCCTTTTTTGATATGCTGAACTGCCGTAGGTTACCCTGAGCCATGAAATCCAACTTCATTCTTTAGGGTTCAGTGCTTATCACCATCCTGAATGAGGGAGGTGACTGATATTTTCTCAGAGGCATAGGACTCCACCAGGATGCTGGAGTAAGGACAAAGAACTTCCCTCCAGCCACAGCTCATGCAGGCTGCTCAGCGGAGGGGGACACAATTTCCAGGGAGTCCTTTGCTGGAGTTTCTCATTTGAAGAAAAAGAAGGACAAACCCAATCTAGGGAGATGCTCAAGTATCAGAGAGCCTGAAACAGAAAGAAGGGTTAGTGCTGTAAACCAGAAAGAAGGCTGACTCGGCAACAATTAACAGGGATAAGATGACACTTTGCAAACATGAAAGGCTGCAAGTATCAGAGAGCGGTTTCCAAGAAAAGAGTAAGAAAAAAAACGTTACAAAGGTGAGGCATAATATACAATAATTGTTCTTTAGATTGCACTGAATGAAATTGAAGAAGGAAAAAAATTAGGCCAGATGTTAAAAATTAGGCCAGATGTCAAGAAAAACTACTTACTCTGCCAGAATTCGTATCAGCTGTAGTGTGCAGGGTGCAGGCCCTGCCTGGCTCCAGTACAGCGACCCCCTTCCTACTGAGGCTGCACCCACACTTTCCCAGCTGAAGTCCAGCCCTGCTTAGCCCTTGGGGGCTCAGTACCAAGCCAACTCCCAGTGGGTGCATTCTCTGATGTGTCCTTTTCCCATGGCTGGATTTATGCTTTCCTTAGAGCTGATGTTCCTTGTTCTGGTTACTGATTATTTCCTGAGCCTCAGACTCATTTTACTAAGCTGTCCAGCTTCCCTCAGCCTAGGGGCTGCACTTGTACTATCTCTAACAAAATTCCCACTGGTCAATCAACCATCTGTCTATCACGTACTCTGATGGCTATTGGATTTCCTTTGGAAAGCTCCATCTCCCTACTGGGGAGTTTCACTTAACTTTTCTTAGATCTGAACTATCCCATGCAGCATATTCGTCCATCCCAAACATTCTCAGCTTAATGTACAGGGCCAGAATTTTCCCAGCATCTTCAGCTGGGTCTGATCCTGGCCCTACATCGCTCTCTGTTTACGGTGCAACTGGATTTGAAGGACGTGGCCATTTCTTGCTTCCTTCTTTCTTTCTATGGTGATGTGACAGGTAGGTCTGCACCGCCCTACACAGAGCGAGTGGAAGATGTCTTGGAGAACAGAGTCACTCAGCAAGTGTCGCAGTCGGTGACATTTGAGTCGGATCTTGATGAATGAGTTGTTTTTGAGGTTGATCGAGGTAGGGGAAGAGGCTGACATAAGGCACATTAAACGGACGAGCACGTCGGGTGTTTTAGCGTGGCCTGGCACAAATAGTTCCCTGTGGCTGGAGCGTGACGCTGGAGGTGAGGGGCGGCAGGACGTGATGATGAAGGGGAACGAAGGAGTGGCCTGAGAAAGAATGTGTGAACTGTTTTGAAGAGCTTGGACTTTGTCCTGAAGGCAGCGGGGAGACAGTGAAGTATTTTCAGGCGGGTTAATCAGCACAATAGACTTACATTTATATGTCAGAACTACAGTTTAGGTAACCAGAGCGGGAAGTGGAAGTAGAAAGGAAACCAGGTAGGAGGAGACCACAATACTACAGCAAAGGCTGAAGAAATAATACATTCACAAGAAATGGAAGCGGGCAAAAAGATGAGAGGGATGAAAGAAAAGGAGAACTACTCTGGAGGCGGAATTAACCAGACCCGCTGGCTTTCCCTGTAGAGGAGGTCAAGATGAGTGAGAATCTAGAATGATACTGATTTAGAGATTTGGTAAAGTACTGCTTTTTTCTCTTGGGCAAGTAGAAAGCCAGGTACTGGGTTTCTCTACAGATGCGGGCCAGGTGACACCCTGAGATGGCTCTGTGAACGGCGAGCATGGGACAGGATAGAACAGACGGCCAGGCGGACACTGCTACAAAAATCGCTAGTTCAGCCAGCTGAGCAGGGCGGGGTGGGTCTCTGAATCCAGAACACCGTTCCAGAACCAGATTGTAAATCGGGAGGCCAAAGGGAGGATCACCCGGTGCCTACGTTGTACCGGGAAGGAGAAGTGCAGAGCTCAGGCTCAGAGACACTGGCTGTGAAGGAGCCACCGGCGAGCACGACCTGGGCGTCCCGCAGGCAGCGGCCTTTACGGTCTGGCAACCAGGACGCCCTGGCACAGTGTCCACTGCACGGGCCTGGGGGAGGGGGCGCTGGCCCGGGGGGCGCACAGCCTCCTGGGGACAGTGAGCCCACACGTGGAGCCTCTGTCTTGTTTGTCCCCTGTGACATTCTAATTCCCATTGCCCCGCCGCCATTAGGAGCGCCTTTAACCTGCTTGTTACACTGATCCACCCACAGCTCCTGCGGAGCCCTTGCAATCCGCCTTGAGCCTTCCTTTGCTGTTCTGATCCCTTCTGCGCCTCCCCTGTGAGTCCTCAATTATCTCTCAGCCTTTCTGAGTCCCTCAAATCCCTTACATCTAAGCTGTGAAATGCACACTATTCTTAGTAGGCACTGCCCCTTTTGCAGTCAGTGGGAATTTACAAACAACAATAAGAAAATAAACATGGTCCTTTTGCCATGAAACATTGACGCAATTTAAGAGAAAACCCTGAAGTGTTAGTTTTTAAGCTATAGTGTCTGATCTCCCCTTCTTTTGAAAGAGCAATACTTGGTAAAGGTTTTACGTAATTTTCCCTCCAACCATTTTCTACAGTTTTGTTCTGATCAGAGTGTTCTTCACTGAAGAGTAGATTGCGGAAATACTCAAAGTGATGTCAAGAACTGCATAACTCCACCCCGTGCGCCCCAAATCAGACTCGATTAGTAACGGGGGGTAAAGAGAAACCAATTTCTGTATGTGGGTTAGACAACAGAATTTTATGCAATGTTATTAAAAATGGTTGCAATAGGTCAGACAAAGCCCATACATAGCCAGAGAACATGAAGTTGGTTAGGCGTTTAAGGTACTTTCATTAAAGACACTTATAAAGTCATGTGTCCTATTTGAAGATTCAAGTATCTATCAACTGGAGTTTAAACTTACTTTGTATGCTGTGAGAGAATGAACTGCCCACAATTCATGTTTACAGAAATCAGAAGAGTACACTGGAAAAGTACTGAACTTTGGAGGTAGGCCACTCGTCTTCTAATTGGAATTTGGCTGAATTCTTTGGAAGGGGGGGGGGGGAGGATAGAGAAAGGGGAAAACTTAAAACTTCAAGTCATATCTCCAATCGATACAGATATGGTTTCTAATCTTACACTACCCTCATTTTATAGATGAGAAAACTGAGGTTTAAGGAGGCTGAGGGTCTCATATTACTATAAAATAGAAAAGGAATTGTAGCTTAGGTTTCATGTGCTCAGGAAGACCATGGCCTTTTCATTTTAGGGTATTGTCTTTCTTATAAATGGACTACTACTAATAAACTATAGGAGTTTAACTTAGCTAAACTTTGGTACTTAATCTCTAAAATGGAAATAGTTATTTGTAAAGGAGAATTTACGTATAGAACTGTTATGAGACTATAATGAGAAAATATATAATGAGTGCCTGGCATATAATAAGTGCTCAATAAATTGTGTTTATTTTTTTGTAGCTAAGAACTGTGGAAGTGAAGTGCCTTTGTTATTAGTGGGGCACAGTATAAATAGCTAAGTCCCAGACAGTGTCTCATACCTCTGTGTGTGTGCAGGGGGGTGTGGTTCTGCCTCTCACAACAGATGGTCTTTGCATATAGTTTTCTCATGGATCCTAGAAAGATGTCATTAAGTTTTCATTCACTCTATAGTGAATAGCACCGCTCAAATTCTCTTTGTGCTCATAACTAGTGATTCAAGGATATGTTTAGTTAACTTATACCACTGTTTATCACTATGCTGCATCAGCAAAAAAATCAGCAAGGAACATTAATTATCAAATGTGCCAGTTTTGTGACCATTAAGTACCTCATTAGATTCTGTTTTGGAAATTGCATTTATGAGTGTCTTTATAGAAAAGAGCAGGAAGTGATTGGCACTGCTTAAGCACAGCACAATCTAAAGCCAAAATCATTTAATGCAGCTCTTTTTTATTATTGTAATGCAACACAACAAAATGATAATTTCTCTTTGCAAGCATAGCTGAAAATAATTACAGCTCCAGCCTTAAAACTTAGAACTTGTTTAAGGGGGGAAACTACAATCTTCGCATTATAAAAGGCTCAACTTTGTAGATTTTTAAAAAAGAGATGTATCTTGAGCATCAGCCTGTAATTTCTGTTTTGTATTTAAGCTCCTTGTTTGAACGGTAAGGCTTGTCTACACCTATAATCATCTCTCCTCATTGTGCTTGCTGGAATGTGGGCAAAACTAGTCTCTGTTGACAGGTTTTATATCATATCATCCTTATAGGCAGAGCTTTTTAGTAATGGTTAGCATGAAAATCTGATATGCTTCACCTCTGAGTGAAAAAATAGGAAAGGGAAAAAAATTAAAACTATGTTTAAAATATATGATATAGCCTAACCTTTCCTCCATTAGGGAAACTATAGCTGCAAAAAAAGATTAAATACAAATTTACTTTGCTTTTACACCTACTTAAGAAACACCTATCCTCTCAGTCCGTATAAATTCCAATGGAAAACACGATGACATGCAATTACTAATCTCAATGTACACAGCTATGCCTCGGGGACTTGGTGGTTCATATTTTACTATTCTGTAATCAAATACAAAACTAATGAGTAAAAATATGCTTCCCCCAATAAATTTCCAGCACCTGGACAAGTGTCTGACAGGGAAATGGAGGATGCACACACAAAATTCATTCTGCAAAGCTATTAAAGTGTTATACTTGCCAACAAGTGTTCATTAAACAAGAATGAAGGATCTTTATGCCAGTTTCTTACCAAAGGCTTTTTAATATTTTAATGGAGAGTAAAGACTATTTATCTGAACTCTGATCAGTTAATGTTCAGATCTGTTATGAAGAAACAAGGAGTCCTTTATAATACCTTTCATAAAAATCCACTTTGCAATGCTTCAAATAAAGTCTAAGGACTGTAAAAGATTATACAGCATATAAACAAAATCAGTATCATTTTGAAATTATATGGTTATCCCTGGAACTCCTTAGTACATTAGAATCATGCTGTATTTTTATTTAAAAAGTGGTTAGCAAAATCCAATATACAAATGGAAAATGGAATTAGAGGTGGCATCTTAGCTGTATGACTGCATCTAGGTTCCAAAAAGGAAGGAGCACAATTAATGGAGCAGCCAAAGGGAGCAGAAGTCTCATCTGCCATGAGGTCTGAGGAAGGCACAGAGAGGAGAGGAGGGGAGAAGAGAAGAGGGAAGAGAAGGAAAGGAAAGAGAAGGGAGGGGGGAAGGGAGTGAAGGCGGAGGGGAG
>PVIC010040411.1:0-16675 GCA_004025085.1 Thryonomys swinderianus
AAATAATTGATGAGTAATGTATGTTCCTGTTAAGAAAATTTGAAAACACAAGAGAAGTTAAAAGTAAATAAAAATCATCCAGGAATGACTCCTAAAAACATTTTGGGGTATTTCTTTCTTTTCTTTTCTTTTATACAGAATATGAGTATTTCATGTATATTTTTCCCAATAAGTGTTTGTACACACACAGTTATAGTTCTTTAGAATACTTAGAAGCCAGTAAGACAGATGTGACAAGGAGGGAATAAAATAGATTAGATAAAGGATTTAGGAAAAAACAAAAGGAAGATCGATCAGGCTGTATTAGAAATTGATACAAATATATGGGAAATCATCATTTTAAAATTTTATTTGATAATTTTCCTTAGTAGTTAAGTTAGCTGCTTTTCCCATTTTGTCCTCTGTAAACCCAGTTTTAAAGCATCTCCTATTCCGTGGCATAAATAGGGACTGCTAGGTCACACAGAGGCAGGGCCCGTCAACCGAGAAGCTCCCCTCCCCCAATCTTATCCAGGGGCCCCTGTTGTGGCCCCATTGTGTGAAACACTCCGGTCGTCTTTCATTATTAATTGTTGGGAAAAGTGACAAATAACTGGCATCTGAGATACTAATAGCCAAGATTCACCTTTTAATCTAGCCACTGTCTTTCTACTGCACAGTTTGCTGCAGAACAACTCTAATTTAAAGGTCAAAGAGCATGTTTCCCTCTTAAAGATGTGTCCTTTTTGTAAGAAATGAAAAAAGAAAAGTTAAGCACCATACTTCTGCGACACCCTCCTGGGCCTAGGCTTTGGCCTGGGAGAACAAACCTTGTTTCTACTTTCTAAGAAAGAGAAATTAGATCTGCAAAAAAAGCCTCAGATTGTGACCCTCACCTTGACCTTAATTTGCATGTCACATATGATTTTACCAAGTAGAACGCAATAGATAAATATATTCACAGATTTCAACAGGTCTTTTGGTATCTTGTCTTACAGATATGAAATCCTAACTCCTAATGCTATCCCTAAAGGTTTCATGGATGGCAAACAGGCTTGTGAACGTATGGTAAGACTTTCTTCATTTTTTGTTTCTTGACTGTCAATATAATCTTTCCCTCTAGCAAAAAACAAACGAATTCTTTCTCTCTTAGATCCGGGCTTTAGAGTTGGACCCAAATTTATACAGAATTGGACAAAGCAAAATATTTTTCAGAGCCGGAGTTTTGGCACACTTAGAAGAAGAGAGAGATTTGAAAATCACCGATATCATTATCTTCTTCCAGGCAGTTTGCAGAGGTTACCTTGCCAGAAAGTAAGTGGGTGATGGAAATTCAGCGGCACCTAGGAAGAGGGAGGGAGTGAGATGGGAGGTTCCTGTCCTTGTGGGAGTTGGGTTGCAGTGCCTTGGAGGAGAGCTCTGAGGCCAGAGCTCAAGGAGAGAAGGCCGGCTCCATGAGTGACCGGGGTGGGGGGGGGCACCATGCACGAGTGAAGGGACATTGAAGGACTTTCTGTCCCCACACTATTCTGTCTCAGGAAAGCAGGAGTTTTATGCAGCTCAGGAAGCGCACTCCTGTATGTGTCCACAGGTGAGTGGCAGGAGGAGAATGTGTAGGGTGCACATAGGAAGCAGGTGCAGGGCTTGACACATGCTGGAGGCGGCGAGGTAGGCCAGTGAGTTGAATGAATTAGAGTGGAAAGTCCCACTTCCCCTGCAAACTTCACCTGATGATTTGATTGAGGGTTGCTCTCTGTTAGCCACCTAGGAGCTCTTGCCTTCACAAGATCTTGTGGCAACAGATGTTGAAGCGTTTTTCTAAACATCATTTTCCTTACTGTCCCTCAGGGCCTTTGCTAAGAAGCAACAGCAGCTCAGCGCACTAAAGGTCTTGCAGCGGAACTGCGCTGCCTACCTGAAGCTGCGGCACTGGCAGTGGTGGCGGGTCTTCACCAAGGTACGGAGCGCCAACTTCCTCCAAAGACCCCCTCTCGCAGGCCCCCGGCAGTGGGAAGCCCTCCAGGGATGTGGCGGTGAACTGCAATTTGGTTACAGGTGAAGCCTCTCCTACAAGTGACTCGCCAGGAGGAGGAGCTTCAGGCCAAAGATGAAGAGCTGCTGAAGGTGAAGGAGAAGCAGACCAAGGTGGAAGGGGAGCTGGAGGAGATGGAGAGGAAGCACCAGCAGGTGCGTGCGGGGAGCAGTGCCCCGAGCTGCAGGCTATGCTGGGCTGGCAGGCATGGCCCAGGGGTAGCGACTTCCCCCCAACAAGCAGCCACCCCTGCCTATTGCCTTGTGTTATGGGAGTCATTTCACTCATTACCAACGACTAGAGTCGACAGACACATTATGCCTCGTGTATCACATTTACAAAAGTTAAAACCAACCCGACCTCCCACATCATTGCCTTTCTTATCCCTTAAATGTGCAGATAAGTCATGTTCACTGTGCAGCTTACATTAAACATCTGCTTTTGATGAAGCTTCTTGTGTCATTACCTTTGTCTGCTTATGAGGGTAAATAAAAGGGTGAGATGACTGGGCACCAGGCCCTGCCAGCTTCTTTGTGTGATGTGCCCAGTGTTCCTCTGTGGCAGTTACTCTTCATGGACAGAGCAGAAACTCAGCAAATATCACTGGGTGGCAGTTGAGGCCAAAGTGTTAATGAGACAGGCCAAGAGTAACACTTAGAATTAAATAGGCTTTAAACTCTGGTTTCTCTTCAGATCATGTAAATCTTTCACCTTTTTTAAATAGGCTTCAATAGTCATCGTGAACCTTATGACATTTAAATAATAGTTTTCCTCTATCTGTCCTTTTGTAACTGCAGTAGAAAGAACTATAATTCCCAAAGTGGGATGAATTTAATATGCATTATTCGGGATAAGGAGACAGTAGAAACAACCAAAAATACTTGTGACCTAGCTTGTTGTACTGTAGACAAAAGTGCACTTGCAAGTTTGCCAGTGGTGCAAACACTGTTAACTCCAGTTCTTTGGTTCTGGGTGCTGACCGCTGACATGGAGTGTGTCCCAGGTGTGCACTGGGGCGAATCGTAGTACCAGCCCTGTGTTGTGATTACAGCTCTTAGAAGAGAAGAATATCCTTGCAGAACAACTACAAGCAGAAACTGAGCTTTTTGCTGAAGCAGAAGAGATGAGAGCAAGACTTGCTGCCAAAAAGCAGGAATTGGAGGAGATTCTCCATGACCTGGAGTCTAGAGTGGAAGAGGAAGAAGAGAGAAACCAAATCCTTCAAAATGAAAAGAAAAAAATGCAAGCACATATTCAGGTACACTGTGGTTTTTTTATTACAGAGTTGTGTTTTCCCCTTTCAGATGATTGTGCTGAATAAATAGAAGCTGTGTTTGGATTCTTCTGGCTGTGAAGAAGCAGTGGATTCTGGGCTATGTGTACCTACCCTACATTTGAAGCACAATAGACTTTTTTTGGAAAGTAGATTTGTTATTTTGAATAGGAGTACCCTCTATGTGTAATATACAAACAACCCCCAGGTCTATAGCATTCTGCTACAGAGGACCTAACTGGTTCTTTATGTTGCCATTATTCTCTTGCTCTCCCTCCTCATTGGACAAGTATCTGCTATGTGGCTTGGTTCATAAGAGATGGTCAGCACTGAGGTAGAACAGCTGAGCCCCTCCTGGTACCCTCATTCTTTTTGAAATATAAGGTCTAGTCACATGAAGTACAACTATCCACATGGTCGGACACCCAGACAGATGATACACATGATAGTCATTTCCACAGCCTAGGACACGTCCACCACCTTTTCTCCTACCTCCCTCAGCACCCCTTCTCATGATGTGCCTATGTCAGGTGTAAACATCTGCTATAATTTTTAACATATAAACATTGCTTCATGTACCCAGCACCAGAATTTCCTCCAGGAATGTTTCTCCCTTAGCATTTTCTCACCCCTTGCTTATCTCTGCAAAGTGCAGACAGTTCAGACATTTGTCAGAACCATAAGCACTGTCATATTTTTCCTTAGTGAAATCAGTCAGACATTTGCTTTTCTTTCATTCTTCAACACAAACTTTCACATACCTCATAGTAGACTAGTAGAATGTCATAAAAGCTATAAAAAGTTCCTAACTTTGCAATCTAGCAATTCTAATTCTAGGACTTTATTCAAAAGAGAAATGTGTTATTCAGAAATAGGGGATTATTAAACCTTAGTGATATTGTGGTTATAAATTTTAAAAGCTGTTTTTAGGTATCAGGTTATTTTTCTCTTGGGAAGTGTCAGAGTTTCTATATTAACCACATGTCCCTGGGAACGTCCTACCTTGGTGGCCCCTTACTTCCTCACACCCACCCATTTGTCAGACTAGGACTTTCTAACCTGCCCACTTTCCACCTACTAGAACTGATTTTGGTTTGGTTTGGTTTGGTTGTTAACATTAACTTCTCCATTTCATTCTTACTAAATCAGTACTGCAGAAGTGAGAGCACAAAGAACCTCTTATCCTCTACCTCTTTTCTTTTGTTTTATTCTAAAAAAGACATGTATAGACTCCTCTTTAAATTATATGTACTGTTAGGTTATCTTATTTTGTCATGAGCGTACAGAACAGAAATGCAATTAGCAAAATCAAGACTATGGGAGACAACGGGCAAAATGACGAGGAGAGAGGTGAAAGAGTACAGGGAAATTTAGTGATGATGGGAGCCTTGCAAGACGTACTAGTGACTCACAACGTGTGGAGCTCACTTGGATTTTGACTCAGTAAGCATATTTGTTAAATGGTCTCTTATTTCTTTGAGACATGGCCTAAAGATTGTTTGGAATAGAATGTCTGGGATTTGCTTCCATATAAGCCAGAGGAAAAGGGAGAAGAGGGCTCTGGATGATGGAATGTACTGAACACCAGTGGATGCCTATTCAGACTGGCATGAGGCGTGCATATAGGGCTCACTATGTGACTTTGTGTGCTTACATATTTATTTAGAATTTTTTCAAAATACAAAATTCATCTTTTGTAACAGTTTCAGTCTAGTCTAAAACTAACCATGAGTAAATTACTTAGACAAAATTACTCTTGGAAATTTGGTAAATTTGCCATACATTGATTTGTATGTATACTCCATTCACTAGCATATTGATCAATATAGAGTACAAGATAAAGTATTTCATAGTAAAAATAAGTGTAAATGCTGGACCTCTGCTGAACATGTTATTCCATTTTACAGATGTTAATTACCAAGACCCTTTTTATAACATGTTCTTAGTTTTTCATCATTACCCATAATACTTCATAATATTTTTTATACAAATAACATCTGACACCTTTGTAAAATTCCTGGTTTTTTTTTTTTAACAGATGCCCAATTTCAGAGCTTGCTACACTTAGCCATGCTACCTTTCAGAAGGATCAAGCCACTTTGTACTTTAACGTATACACAGTACAAATATCTGTTTCATGTTTTTTAAATGCCACATGGAAATCCAAAGGGAGTGTTTCACTTGTTTACACTGCTGTGCACGCTCAGTGTGCTGTAAACGGTTGTGCAGAAGTGAGGACACTGACTGTGGGGTCTTCCTCACCAGGACCTGGAAGAGCAGCTAGACGAGGAAGAGGGAGCCCGACAGAAGCTGCAGCTGGAAAAGGTGACCGCAGAGGCTAAAATCAAAAAGATGGAAGAAGAGATTCTCCTTCTTGAGGACCAAAACTCCAAGTTTGTCAAAGTAAGGGATTTGTTTCATTAAAAGCGGATTTTAGAATGCAGGAGATCCCTGTGTCAATACATTCCTAGAAGGTGGTCATCAACAGAAATTCTCAAGATTTTAAATTCATTTACTTAGTTTTCTAGTAACTCTCTACATGTCTACATTTCTAAAGACACAGGACTCTAAGCCAAATGTGGTGGCTCACGCCTGTAATCCCCCCACTCAGGAGGCAGAGGCAGGAGGATTGCTGTGATTTCGAGCCTTGCCTGGGCTACATAGTAAGCTCAGGGCCAGCCTGAATTACAAAGCGAGACCCTGTCCCAAAAAGACTAAAGAAAAAGACACAGGACCCTGTTTGGCTTTTTAACTTCACCAGTTAACCTTTTAATCCTATAGACTGATAACTTGTGCATTTGAAGCACACTGGCTGGCACTTAGGATTTGTTCCCATCCATGCAGCTCCGGTGTGGGCTCAGCCCCTGCAGACTCATGCGCCAGGGCGGCTGCCTCTACAGGGTGCTTTCTGCTGGGGGAGGAAGGGCCAGTGTGACTTGTTTTTCTCTTCACCAGACAAAGTTGATTTTTCTGAGTAATACCAAACGTAAGTTGTTATTTTGAATGCCTGTTCTGAAACAGTCAGTTTTCTCTATTCAGGAAAAGAAACTCATGGAAGATCGCATTGCTGAGTGTTCCTCTCAGCTGGCTGAAGAGGAAGAAAAGGCAAAAAACTTGGCCAAAATCAGGAATAAGCAAGAAGTGATGATCTCGGATTTGGAAGGTCAGTATTTGGGGCTAGAGATGTTTTGAAAGAGGCCATTAGAGTGTTGAGATTTTACTTTAACTGGAGATGCAGTCATAGGAAGTACATTAATGCTGATGATAAAGGGATCCATTCCAGGTTCACTACTGACAGATCTCTTCTGACTTACTGTGTCTTCCCTGTCTTTGTGTCCATGACGGAATAACATAAAGATGGTTTTATTTTTTAAAGTTTGGTGCCGTGGTAGAAGATACTGCTTTTGGTGGAGGAAGTATTTAAATCTATAGGACATCAGTCATTCTGGGTCTCTGACCTAAAAACCAAAATGAGGTGTCCCGGCTTGGCTTCCCAAAGGGAACAGCCCCAGGCATAGAAGCTGGCAGGACAGAGGGGAGAACCCCAAGGTTAACGATGTATCACTCTGCTTGCTTGCAAAAGCGTGGGATCCAGGTTAGGGTTGCTGCAAGAGAAATGCCGGAGGCTGGAAGTGCAGAGGACGTGGAAGGCTTTCCCGTGGACTGGTGGAGAGGGGCTCCTGTCCTCAGCAGGGGCCGGACTGAGGCTGATGTCACAGCTCTCCTCAGGCGTCTGCGGGGTTCACCCTCTTTCCTCCAACTGTGCTTTCTGGTGGGAGAAAATGAGCTTGGGGATTTTAAGAAAACACTTAAGAGAGTTTGGTCTTGGCTTTTTTTGTTTAGTATCAACAAAAGATAGAATGTCAGCAGGACATTCTTTTCATAAACCATTTACCCACACATGATCCCTGTGCTGAGGAAGTGCCCAGGAAGCAGATGTGTCTCTTTCTCTCTTGCCATCTGCTCCACCTCATACCTCCCTCTCAGCACTGGGCTCCTGCTGAAAAACCCAGGGCTACCGTTACCCTGTCATGAGAAGCCATGGAAACAACAGGAACCACCACAGAAGTGTAGAAGGGAGAGTGGGAGGTGCACAGCCCTCCCTCCCGGTCCTCCGTCCTCTGCCCTGGTGCTTGGGGTCAGTTCAAACAGGGATTCCCACCAGAGAGAGGCTGGGGCTTAGGAAGTGACTGGCACAGCTCTGGCACTGACAGGCCACTCCAGACCTGGGCACAGTGATGAGTGTGAAATGGGCGGATTCTAGATTACTTCAATGGCACAGCATGGGCTCCCTTCCCAAGAGAGGAGAGCCTTAGGCTCTATGCAATTTCCTCCTGAAAATTCTGGCCTCAGGCTGGAGATTTAGCTCAGTGGTTCCGGTGCCTGCCTCACAAGCGCAAGGTCCTAAGTTCAATCCCCAGTAACCACATACAATGCTGGGCATGGTGACTCATGCCCACCAGCAATCAGTACCACATACCACAGTGCTGGGTGCGGTGGCTCACACCTGTCATCCCAGCACTCTGGAGGCAGAGACAGGAAGATTGCTGAATTCGAGGCTTGCCTGGGCTACGTAGTGAGCTGAAGGCCAGCCTGAACTACACAGCGAGACCCTGTCTCAAAAAAAAAAAAAAATTCTGACCTCATATTAATATGTCTCACTTTAGTTTGATCTTGTTGGCTTTCAAATAGTCATCTGAGCAAGGCAACAATACAACTTAGAATACAATGGCTAATTCTTAGCATTGGCCAGTTCACATCTTGGTTTTGTTGGGGGTTCAATTTTGAAATTTTTAATTAGTACATGTTGCAGTACATAATGATTATACTCATCCCGGGGAGTTGGTACATGAACATAGCGCTCAGTGTGTGTCCAAAGGGCAGCATAGGGCTTTCAGTGTGAAGAGCCTCTTTCCTCTTGCCTTAAAGAACGCTTGAAGAAGGAAGAGAAGACTCGCCAGGAACTAGAAAAGGCCAAGAGGAAACTCGACGGTGAAACGACTGACCTGCAGGACCAGATTGCTGAGCTCCAGGCACAGGTTGACGAGCTCAAAATCCAGCTAGCCAAGAAGGAGGAGGAGCTGCAGGGGGCCCTGGCCAGGTCTGTCCCTCCGAGTGGAGCAGGCTGCCACCAGTCAGAGTGCGGAGTGTGTGTCACATCTGGGCGCATAGAAAAGGCCCAGGGAGTGATGTGTGGCTTGCTTGCTACTGGGTGGGCATAAGTCCCTGAAAAACCCAGGAGTACGTCATTTTGTGCCCAGGCAACAAGATCTCATTCTCTGTTATTTATACGTAAAAGTGATTAGCCATATCCTGAAATCCTAGGGAAATTCACACCAGAACAGATTTTACCATGTCAAACATTTTGCTTTCTCTGCATTATAGATGAGTTTCAGTATGCTTTGAAACTTTCAAGAAAATTATATCTCATCTGTAGCATATCTAACAGTCCTAAACCACTTGGTTTTAGAAGGAGTATCATACAGAGTCAACCTATTTCTAATACTTTATTTCTTTTAAAGAATAACTATTTGGCTACATGGTCGTAGAACTTGGAATTTATGATTAGTTATAATCAAGAACATCTTAATAAAAAATTCTCTGTATGGGCTTGAGATTTAGCTCAGTGGTTCCAGCGCCTGCCTTGCAAGCGCAAGGCCCTGAGTTCGATCCCTGGTAACCACATACAGTGCTGGGCATGGTGACTCAGGCCCACCGGCAATCAATACCACATACCACAGTGCGGGGCGTGGTGGCTCAACCTGTCATCCCAGCACTCGGGAGGCAGAGACAGGAGGATTGCTGAGTTCGAGGCTTGCCTGGGCTACATAGTGAGCTGAGGGCCAGCCTGAACTACAAAGCGAGACCCTGTCTCAAAAAAAAAAAAAAAAAGATCTCTGTGACCCTTATCTCTGGTACTCTGGCCAGGTCAGCTGCTTGTCCACTACAAGGCATGCTTTTCTCATTTATAAGAACATAAATTCAATTTTTCACCAGCCATAGTCCAATCTATCAGCTTCTTCCTTCCTCACCTCAAACATTCCAACTGCACTGTCAGAAATCCCTCCCAACATTTAAATTGTGCATCTAAGTCCAAAGAGGAAGGTGGTGAGAGGCAGGTGCAAAGGTAGCAGGCCTCTCCCCTGTGTCCCACAAGTGGCCTTGAACCTGAGCACTCGCTCCAGGCTGGCCGGCCAGGGGGCTGCCTCCAGCGAGCACTGCTCTGACTATAGCAACATTTTACTTCCAGGAACACTGTTAAACATTCTAATGATTAAAGTGAGTGTCCATCTTTAAATGGAGAATTAGAGGCCATTGGCCAGGGGCTGGGTTCGATTCTAATTCTGGCTCCCATCACTAGCTTCAGGCCACCAGTGGCACAGCTGGCAGAGGGAGGTGTGACTGGCATCCCCCGACACCGGGGAGGGTGGGGACACGGCCCATCAGGACACTGTCCTCAGTGCCCCTTGGACCCTATTCTTTCAACAGAGGTGACGATGAGACACTGCACAAGAATAACGCCCTGAAAGTTGTGCGAGAGCTGCAGGCCCAAATCGCCGAACTCCAGGAAGACTTTGAGTCAGAGAAGGCCTCGCGCAACAAGGCAGAAAAGCAGAAAAGAGACCTGAGTGAGGAGCTGGAGGCTCTGAAAACAGAGCTGGAGGACACTCTGGACACCACAGCGGCCCAGCAGGAGCTTCGGTGAGTAGGGAAAAGGCCACTGCCTGCCACCTGCAGACTCAGCAATCCCCACAGGCACTGCAGAGATGCCACTTTGGGCCAAGGTGGGTTTTCTGTAAATGTCATTTGTCTTTCCTCCCTCCTGGGAGTGATGCCAGATGGAACAGCGATGAGCCAGCAAAAGTCAGAAACGAGCCACCCAGTGAGCAGAAAGTCATGGCCAGTGGTGGATGTTAGGGAAGGACAGACACAGACAGAGGGCTGGGAGGAGGCTCAGAGAGGCGAGATGCAGGAAGCCCACAGTAGCCATGTGGGTGCTCCAGCATCTGCCAACAGGACCAGGCGGCATGGTGAACGAAGAGATGTGTGGACACAGACAGGAAGGGTGAGTCCAGGTCCTCGGACAGGCATGCCAGGGACAAGTGCAGGCCTGTGGCATCAGAGTGAAGCCAGTCGGGTCCAGAGGAGCTCGTCACCCTTGAAGTGATGACGCGCAGATCAGGCCGCTGGACTCATTTCGCAGCAGTGCCGGAACCTCAGAAAGAGGGGAGGGGACACAGTCTAGCCTGCTGTTTGGCCTCTTGTGTAAGCCTCTCCTTCCTCTCCAACCTGCCAGTTACCCAGGAGTCCTAGCGAGGTGGCAGCCTTCCTGGCCACTTGGGTCGTGAGGAAGAGAAGAGTAGCCCATCACTCAGGAAGCTGCCAAGGGCTGGAATAAAGCAAGAACAGAAAACACGATGAAAACAGGTGTCTGTGATAGAAACAACTCAGGGCTGCCGGGGAGCTGGCCAGGCAAGCTCTTCCCTGGACAGCCAGGTGTGGTCATGTGGGTCGGCCAGCAGCTGGAAACCTCAGTGTGGGCAGAATGACATTACAGAGTCTACAGAGCAGTGAGACCAAGATCATATCAGCTTAACGATGTATGTCCACACTTTTGACCACGAGCATGTTCTTGGACTGTAGGTCAGAGGCTGGTGAGTGCTGCTTATAGCCTGTGTCTCCCAGATAGGTGGCTGGAGCCCCTCTGAACCGGACAGTTAGAGGCTTCCTATCCCTTCAAGAGTGTTCACAATTTTAAGCACTGTTCTTCCCTTGAAGAGATCCCATTTTAAAACTCCGGAAAATACTGAACTAAACTGTAGGGGCTTCGATCAAGTAGAAAAAAAGTTCTGGTCAATTTTCCCATTCAACTCTTGTTTTAAAGCCAGGGCTGGATTATTCTCAGTGTTCCCTGTGACCTCTGGAGTCCTGGGTTTGGTCCCAGGTACCACAGGACAAAAATAGATGCTGAGCTGCTGCCCTGCTCGGTTCTGTTTATAAAGAACTGACCATTTATAACTCATGAGTGCACTAGTCTCTCTCAGGATCCCCTTTCCTCTGGATCTTCCCTGAATTGTGCATCACGTGAGGAGCTTAAAATAAGGTGCGGTGGCACATGCCTGTAATGCCCGAGATCTGGGAGCCTGAGGCAGGAGGACCTCAAGTTGGGGCAGCTTAGCCACTTATTGAGACCTTATGTCAAAAAAAATATCAAGAGCCAGAACTGCTACTCGGGTTCAAAGCCCCAGATTCAATCCCCAGGGCCAGAGAAGAAGGAAAGGCCTCAGCAAATTAAATTTTCTTCTCCAAGTCTCCTTGGGAGTTGTGACGAGAAGCTAAAAGGCTTTGGGTTGTTGAGCCAGGGGAGGGAAAGGTGAAAGACCCCTTGGACTCTTGCTCACCTGAGATAACAGGGAGGTCGGGGTGGTACAGAAAGCAGATGGCTAGAAACCAGGTGAACTGAAGCAATCTCAATAGACAACAGGCAGAGGCCAGGACAGACTGTGTCTGACAACCAGCCAAGCCCAGGAGACGTGTGGCAGAGCTGGGCTGAACCTCTTCAGTGATTCCTTTTGTCTGGGCAACATGTGACCACAGAGCCGGCAGCCACGGCAGCCTTTTTTCTTGGTAGTGATCTCAGCCCTTAGGACCTCACAGCTCCACTGGGGAGGGGAGAAAGTGTGTCTATGCAGGAATTAGTGTCTTAAAGTATAGAAGAAGTTTGCCAGCAGTATGCTTCAGGCTACAGCTGATGAAACATAGCTAATGGTAACATGGGCCTTAGGAGTGGCGCTGTGCTGGCCTACTGGCTTGAATCATAGTTTGGGGGTTTTTTCCCACTGTGGTGCTGAGAATGGAGCCCACAGCTCACGGCATGCTAGGCAAATGCCGTGCCACATCTCCAGCCCTTGGTTTCAGTCTGTTAGATTTCATACTTACAGTGCTCAGGTTGAAAATCTTACTTTTCCTTCTTTTCTTTTTTTTCCCTCCATGGTACTACCAGGGATTAAACTCAGGACCTTGTACTTGCCAGGCAGGTGCAATGCTGCTGAGCTAAATCCTTGGACCTTAGCTTGACAGTCTTAAACGATGAAATGATTGGATGGTAGCTGTTACTAATTCTTGTTAGTAAAATAACTTGCTTGTTCATTACCCAGTATATATAGTATATAATTAGAAAAACTGTTAGAAACCCATGTGGGGGTATGGAACATTGATAGGACTGTACTTTCCGTGCAAATCAACAGAGAACGTCTCTGAACCTGGAGTATGGCCTTTCAGCCTCCTCTTCCTTTCCCAAACCCAAGCCTTACCCTCTCCTGGGATCATCTTTTCTTGCGAATCTGTTAAAGTCCACTGGAACTATGGCCAGCAATTGGCCCTTTTGTTAGCTAGTTCCTGCCCCACAGTGAACCCAGACTACCCAGAACAATCTGAAGACCCTTAAAGATGTCAGGGCTATGAGTCAGATGGGGGAGGGAAGTTGCACTGGTTCTAGAAGGATTTATAACATCAGTGATGGGCACACCCACTTACTGGAGAACTGTATCCAGGATGTATCAAAAGAACTGCTGTCAGTGTTAAAACAAAAACAGTACTTTTTAAAAATGTGTTAATTGACTAATTCTGACCTTTGTTCTATAAAAACATTTAGTACCAAACGAGAGCAGGAGGTGGCAGAGCTGAAGAAAGCTCTTGAAGAAGAAACTAAGAACCACGAAGCTCAAATCCAGGACATGAGGCAGAGACACGCGACGGCGCTGGAGGAGCTCTCGGAGCAGCTGGAGCAGGCCAAGAGGGTAAGGGACCCTGGCCGCGCCCTCCCGCGTGGCCACTTCACTCAGCACCCTGACGCCTCCTGGCCTCCGCGTGGCACTGTGCGGGGCTGACAGGGAGCCGCTGCTCAGAAAAGCCCACTGCTTCCTTAGAGAGGAAAGCCGTCTGGCCTGGACTGGCCTCTTGAGAACAGGGTGGATCCAGCTACCTCCTCACGCCACACGCTCTTCCCCATTCCAGTATCTTTCTCCTGAGCTGAGCGCCCAGTCCTGAGTGGTTTCAGTTGTTCTCACTGATCTGCTGGGAAGACATGGGTGTTGGTGTTCCTTGGGTTTCCATCGCCCTTCTTGTCCTTTCCTGCTTCTCATCTCACCTCAGAGCTCATATTGTCACCATTCATCCTTGTGAAAGCCCAGCTCATCCGGGGCTTTCCAGCCTCCGACTCCTTCCCCAGCATCCACACTATCTTCCTCCTCATTTCCCAGTCATCCTGTCTTTCATGCTTTTCTCTGTCTGCTTTCCCTGTCTTTCTCTTCTCCCTCTGGCCACACGCCACCTTCCAATGAAGGCGATGACAGCAGAAGCACGTGCTGCACTTTAACACAGGTCAGTCGGTCACTGTCTAAGTTTTCTGTGTGCACCGCCTCCTTAGCCTGCTTACAGCCTGAGCAGGGGCTAGCTGTCTCTCACTTGAAGGGTAGGAACAAGGCCCCACAGCGGAAGGTAAGCAGGCCAGGGTCACTTAGCTGGTAAATAAAAAGGCACTGAGGCTGGGCCGTCTGGCCCCTAACTCTTCCCTGCAGCAGTCCTCAGAGAGCCCCCTCCCTCTGCTGGACCACCCTGCACCATGGTGCTTATTCATGTTAGTAAGGAGTTACTTATTGTGGTGCTGTAGATTGCATCCAAGACCTTGTGGGACCAGCCCAGTGGTCTACTAAAACAGACAGACACACACACTCACATCCTTTTATGTTGAAACGAAGTCTTACTGTGTGTCCTTTTGTGGCTTGCCTGAGTAGGTGGGATTATAGGCATACACACAGCTGGCTCACAGATGTTAAACTAACAAGACTTGCTAGCTGGTACATGATCTGCATAGTTCTCCCTCCTTGCATGGACAAGGAGAATTGCATGGTGCCATGCCCCCTAAAAATTGTTCTGTCCCACCCTGAGCCATGTGTATGGGGCATTCCTCATGTGAAAACCTCGCCAACCAAGTAGCAAAAGATGTTTTCATTGCATTCATTTATTCATTCAACATTGCCTATAGACTCACTATGCGTCGGGCACATTTCTGCCGACAAAAAGCTGCTTTCCATAGAGTTCTGTAAAGTAATTCCTGAGTTATTCTCTCCAACCCTCTCCTAGTTCAAAGCGAACCTGGAGAAGAACAAACAGGGCCTCGAGACAGACAACAAGGAGCTGGCGTGTGAGGTGAAGGTGCTACAGCAGGTCAAGGCCGAGTCTGAACACAAGAGGAAGAAGCTCGACGCCCAGGTCCAGGAGCTCCACGCCAAGGTCTCTGAAGGAGACAGGCTCCGAGTGGAGCTGGCCGAGAAAGCCAGTAAGCTGCAGGTGAGCCGAACACCCCAGGGCAGGCCCACGGGGTACAGCCAGCCCCTCCAGAGCAGGTAGATAGTGTGTGCCAGCCGCCAGCCACCAAGAAGCTCGTGACAACTCCGTGTCTGGGTTGTGGTGGGAGCCACGGAGATGCTCCGCCTGGCACATCTCAAGTCCAGGGCCCAGGAGCAAAGCAGGTGTGCATAAGCCCAGTCGGTCACCAACAGGTAGGCACAGTGAGCCACACGTACTCCTTAGGGAATGAGGTAGTCTTGAAATCCAGGTGCCCAGCCACCAACTGGGGCGCCACCCCAAGCAGGCCTCTGTAAGGGCAGTCTCCAGCCCACGTTGTGAGCATGTATGCATGTGTGTGCTGTACACATCTGCAAAGACCTTCTTGAGTGGAAGATGTTACCATGCTAGGAGCTCTCACGGCATGGAGGCAGGGTGAGTGGCACTTAGCAGGCCTGGGCTGTGCCAGGTCTCTGACGGGCCTGAGCACCTGGTTCCTCCACTGTATCCTTACCCCAGCTCCCCCATCCAGGGACTGGCTGTCATCACAGAGCCTGGGCTGAAGGCAGGGTCTCTCCTGACTCCAGAACCTTCACTTCCACACCGTGCCGGGACTCGTAACTGAGCTCCCTGGAGAACGCTGTGAGGGACTAAGCAGATACGTGGTGCTGGTTTGGGCTGTATGTACGGATGTATTCTCCACACACTTAGCTTTGCTAATATGGCCAGAGGGAACACAGGGAGGACAAAGGTCATGCTCCTGTCCCTTCTGAGTCTTCCCACTGTCCTCACAAAAGTAATACAACATTTAACACCATGGGAAACTTTGGAAAATACTTTAGAGCTCTCCTTAGCTGAGGACAGTGTTCAAATTCTACAGTTTGGTGTGGAAAGGATTAAAGTAAGGCATCTGCCTGACTCACAGCCTCTTCACATAGGACAGCGGTCAGCCTTTCAAAGGATTTGCTGTCATCTCTGTGTCTTCATGGTAAGAGCAGGACCAGGTGGCTCAGCACGGTGAGGAGGAAGCCCTGTCACTGCCACCCTCTCCGGCCTTCAGGAGGAAGAGACTCACTGAGGTGTCCTGGGGCCAGCTGTTGCCACCTTGAGCGCTGTCTGCAGGCGGCCAGCTCTGTGCCGTGTGATCGAGAAGCACAGCGACTGGAAATTTTTCAAAATTTATCGGAGTAAAAGACACATTGCCGTTAACCGCCCCCCTCAAAATACTCGCCCTCATTCATTTTGCCCACACTTATGCTCGCCACTTTCCGCTGCAGTTCTGGAAGTCCTGTTCATGGCTTCAGCTGCACCGCAGCAGCTGCTTCAGTGTGCTGACTCCATTTAAAACATGTACCTTTCATGACTTTGGGGAAGGGCCCGAAGCCGCACAGTACCAGATGCAGTGAGTACAAGGCTGCCTTTCTGTTGGATGGCACTTGCTCGGCACCCATCAGAGGAGACCTCTAGAACGGCTTCAGAAAATGGCAAGAACAGTGGGATAAATGTGCTTAAAGCAAGGGGTGGTATTTTGAGGGGAATTATTAGCAATGTGTCTTATTGTAATAATTTCTTATAAATACTGTGTATTTCAGTTGCCCCACACTGGAAATGGAAATCTTCCTTAACTGACTTTAACCATGTCAGTATGTACATGTGCCAAAACATCTGTGTTCTGTTTGGGGACTGTGATTCCAAATCCTTTTTATCTACTTACTGTTTAATCTCTTACTCCTCCTTACAGAATGAATTAGATAATGTCTCTACCCTTCTGGAGGAAGCAGAGAAGAAGGGTATTAAATTCGCTAAGGACGCAGCTAGTCTGGAGTCTCAACTACAGGATACACAGGTACTATGGGGAGAGGGGAGTCTTTCATAATAACTAACATCTTAAGACTGTTTTATGAGGGCTGAAGTCTCATTGTTGTAAGTCCATTTTGTAAAAGTTGCTTGTATCGCTTCTCGGCCTTTGGGCTAAGATCAAGTGTAGTAAAAGTTGCTTGTTCGGGGCCAGAGGGTTAGCTCAGTGGTTCCAGCACCTGCCT
>PVIC010040412.1:0-16678 GCA_004025085.1 Thryonomys swinderianus
GGTTGTTTAACATTTTTATATCCTCTTCATTCAGCTTTGGAAGTTCATATGAGTCTAGGAATCTATCCATTTCTTCTAGATTTTCCATCTTCTTGGAGTATAGATTTTCAAAATATGTGCTTATGATCCTTTGGACTTCTTCTGAGTCTGTACTGACTTCCTCATTTTCATTCCTTATAGCATGGATTTGAGCCTTTTCCTTCCTTTGTTTAATAAGGTTGGCTAAGTGTCTGTCGATCTTATTTATCCTTTCAAAGAACCAAGTCTTTCATTCATTGATTCTTTCTGTTGTTCTCTTTGTCTCCAATGCATTAATTTCTGCTCTGATCCTTATAATTTCCTCTCTAGTATGTGCTTTGGGTTTGTTTTGCTCCTCTTTTTCTAGTTGTCTGAGGTTCATCATTAGATTGTTTATAGCAGTTTGCTCTATTTTCCGAGTGTATGCACTCACTGCTATGAATTTCCCTCGCAGAACTGCTTTCATTGTGTCCCATAGATTCCTGTATGTTGTGCTGGGGTTGTCGTTTAGTTGTAGAAACTGTTTAATTTCTTCTTTAATGTCTTTTGTGGCCCATTAGTTGGTTAACAGAGTGTTGTTCAATTGCCATATGTTTGTGAGGATCTTGGAATTTCTTCAGCTATTCAGCTCCAGCTTCAAGGCACTGTGGTCTGATAGCATACAGGGGATAACTTTGGTTCCTTTACATTTCCTTAAGCTTGTTTTATATACTAGAATGTGATCTATTTTGGAGAATGATCCATGAGCATCTGAGAAGCAGGTATATTCTTGCTTTGAAGGGTGAAAAATTCTGTAGGCATCTAAGAAGAACTTTTGCACAAAAGTTTGATTTAGCTCAAGTATTTCCTTATTGATTCTTTGTCCAGTTGATCTGTCAATTTGTGACAGTGGAGTATTAAAATCTCCTACTACTATTGTATTCATGGTTAGCTGACTTTTCATGTCCAGTAATGTTTGTTTTATATAGTTGGGTTCATTAGAGTTTGGTGCATAAATATTTCTGATTGTTATGTCTTTCTCTTGGATAGTTCCCTGTACGAGAATATAGTGACCTTCTTTATCTCTTTTAATCAGTTTGGGCTTGAAATCTATTTTATCTGCAAACAAGATAGCCATTCCTGCTTTTTGCAGTTTCCTGTAGCATGGAGGATTGTTTTCCAACTTTTTATTTTCAGTCCATGGGTTTCCTTCTGAATTAGGTGTGTTTCCTGTATGCAGCAGATTGTAGGATATTGCTTCTTGATCCAATCTGCTGGTTTGTGTCTTTTAAATGGCCCACTGAGTCCACTGACATTAATGTTTTTGACTGATATGGATATATTCAGAGCTGCCATGTTTCCCTGTTCTTGGTTCTTTTCTTCTTTGATTTCCCCTTTTCTATTTAGTTTCTTGTTTGCCCCAATGATCTCACTCTTCTGGGTCCCGTGGGTATGGAATTTTCTGTGTTTTTTTTTTTTTTTCCCCAAGATGTTCTTTAGGATGTTTTGGAGTGCAGGATTTGTATTTGTGAAGTTCTTCAGGTGTTCTTTATCATGAAAGTATCTTATTTCCCCGTCTATTCTGAAAGATAGTTTTTGCAGGATACAACAGACTAGGTTGTATGTTGTTTTCCTGTAATGCTTGAAATACTTCTCTCCACGCTGTCCTTGCATTGAGTGTTTGTGCTGAAAAGTCTGCTGTGATCCTAATAGTCTTCCCTTTGTAGGTGATTTTCTTCCTTTCTCTCACTCCGTTTAGTATTTCATTCTTTTGTTGTGCATCTGGAAACTTGATAATTATTTGTCTAGTTGTAGATATTTTTATGTCATGGCGTTTTGGAGTCCTATAGTCCTCATTTGTCTGTACGTCTTTTTCTTTTCCTGTGAAGTTTTCTGTTGTTATCTCTGATAATAGCTTTTTTATGTTTTTTACATTGTCTCCTGCTTTCTCAGTGACTCCAATCAGTCTTATATTATTTTTCTTTTAGTCATCTTGATGCTGTTGAATTGATTTCTCATGGTCCCTTGCTCTTTTCCATAGATTATACCTTTCCTGCTCTTTGGCTGCTTTGCAGTCCTCTAGGTCTGAGATTTGTTTCTCTGCTTCATTCATCCTACTTCACAAGCTTTCGTTCTCCTTCATCATTCCCTGGAGCTCTGTTTGAAGCTGTTCAAATGGTTCCATTGCTTCTGCTATATTGGATTCTATCATCACACTGATCTCTTCTTTAATGATGCCTTTCACTGTGGACAGTATCCCTGTTTTGATCTCAGACATGAGTTCTGATTTCCATTTTACTGGATCCGCTTTAGTTACCATGTCCAAGAGTCCTGGTGTTTGAGTTTCAGTTTGCCCTTTTCTCTGAATTTCCCTGTGGTGGTGATCTTTGTGTCTCATTTTTTGTGTATTTTCTCACTTCTACTCTTTTGTTGCTACTAATGTTCTTCTTTGCCTGATGACAAGGTAATGTTTGTTGCAGGTATCTGTCTATTATTTGGGGTCCTCTGGATGTGGCACTTTCCTGGGGGGGGGTCCTCCTTGAGTTTGTAATGACCTTTGATATTTCTCAGTTCTGACACAACATGGGAGGTATGTGAGCAGAACAATCACATCATGTTTGTTACCATAATACAGTAAATGCCAATATCAGTATTAAACACATTAAATAAGATAAAACGTTTTGTTATATTCTATTCTTAAGACTTTGAGCTTATGAGTTACCTCTACGTCCATATGCCAGAATTTAGAATTAATCAGCAGTTTGTACAAAATATGTAGATCGTAACTTTACCCCTGAACCTTTTGGCGATTAGAGGTCACTGGGGAATCAGGGCAGTAGGGAGACATGAGGAGAATGAAATAGGGTTAGCAGATTTATGAAGATCATCTATACCCTAGAACCTCATATATGCCAGTGGGTAACAGAGGATAAAGGGGTGTATATGCAACACTACCAACTGTATGCTGTAAGACCGTTGGAGACTTTGCACACCTTCTTATAATAGTACAGAAGAAGATATGGGGCAGCCTAAGAGTCTTTTACTTCTGGGTATTGCTTCTGACAGGGAGATGGGAGAAGGTGTGGGGACAAGAGGTGAATAGAGGGATCTAGGAGTAGGGTTCAAAATAGAAGCTAGATTCCTTTTTTTTTTTTTCCTTTTTTAGACATGCTTTCACTTTGTAGTTCAGGCTGGCTCTGAGCTCACTATGTAGTCCAGGTAAGCCTCAAACTCAGTGGTCCTCCTGCCTCTGCCTCCCGGGTGCTGGGATTACAGGCGTGAGCCACCATGCCTGGCACTGAGATATGTGGTATTGATTGCTAGTGGTCGTGAGTCTCCATCCCCAGCATTGTATGTGGTTACTGGGGATCGAACTCAGGACCTTGTGCTTGCGAGGCAGGTGCAGAACCAATCAGCTAACCCTCGGCCCTAGATTCCTTTTTTTTTTTTTTTATCTTGCCTGTTTTCTCAGCATTGCTCCAGGAGCCCGCCTCCTGTGGAGGGACACAGGAGATGGCTCTGGCTTCTCTCGGACCTGGGTCCTCACAACATAGCTCTGGGGTGTGGTTTTGCTGGCTGGAGGCCCTCAATCCTCTGTGGCGGGGATGGCGCCCGGGGTCCATACCTAACTCCTTGCTGCACAGCTCTGGCCTGGAGCAGGCTGTTGGGCAGGCTTTAATCCTCCACTGCCAGAAATGGAATGGCCCCATGGTAGCCAAGTCCGTGCTGCTCCAGGGTACAGTAGGCCACCAGAAACGGAATGGCACCCAGTATTGCTGAGACTTTGCCGCTCCAGGTACAGTGGGCCGGTGGGAGGCCCTCAGTCTGCCACTGCTGCCAGAAATGGAATGGTACCTGGTATCTGTACTGGTACTTTTTGAGGAATCACAACTCTTATTTACACAATGGTTGCACTAATCTACATTCCCACTGACAATAGAGAAGGGCTCCTTTCCCCCCACAGCTCCACTAGCATTTGTGGTTGGTTTATTTTGTGATAGAAGCCATTCTTTGTGGAGTGAGATGGAACCTCAGTGTTGTTTTCATCTGCATCTCTCAAATGACCAGTGATGTTGAGCATTTCTTCATATGCTTCTTGTTTGTTTTTCTTGTATTTTTTTGTATTCATGTTGCTTAAGCATTACTTCATATGCTTCATAGCTACTTTTATTTGTTCCCCTAAAAAGTGATTGTACATTTTGAATGCCCATTTTTTATTTGGATCTTTAAATGGGGGGTGGCTGATTTTTTAAAGCTCTTTATATACACTAGACAGTAGCTGTTTGTCTGAGAAACTGCTGGTAAAATTTTCCCCCCACATTGTCTGGTGTATTTTTGCTATGCTGGTGGTTTCTTTTGCCATGCAGAAGCTTTTTCATAGGATGAGATCCCAGTTGTTGATTCCTTCTGCTAGTTCTCATGCTGCAGAGGGTTTTTTTTTTTCAATGACATAAAGTTTTCCCTATGCTATTGTCTCCAAGAATTCCATTTAAAACTTTTTGCAGCTGGTTTGATATTTCTGTTTTAATATTTAGGTCTCCAATCCACCTTAATGATATAATATTTACAAATCTGTTTCCTTCTTCTAATTCCCATTCTGCAGAGGTTTTGTTCATAAAGTCTTTCCCTATGTCAATGTCTCCATGAGTTTTAATATTTAGGTTTCCAATACACTTTGATTTCAGTTTAGTGCATGGTGAAATAGATCTAGCTTTATTCTTTGGCAGGGTGAAACCCAGTTTTCCAAGAACCGTTTGTTAAAGATCTATCTTCCCTTCATTGAGGACATTTGCCTCCTTTGTCAAGGATTGGTTATTTTGTAAGTCGGGAGTTTTTTCTGCATCCTTGAATCTGTTTCACTGTTCCTCACATTTGTACTTCGCTATATCATGTTGCTTTTATCACAGTGGCTCTGTAGTATAGTTTCAAATTGGGCATTGTCATACCACCTTCCATTTTCTTGTATGGAATTGATTTTGCTCTCCTAGATCTTTTCAGGTTCCAAATGAATTTTTGGACTATTTTGTCCTTTCCTGTGAAATATGTGATTGGAATTTCAATTGAGATTGCAATGAATCTGTGTATTACTTTTGGCAGTCTGGCCATTTTGACAATATTTTTCTTCCTACTCAGAAACAAGGAATGCCTTTCCATTTTCTGATATCCTTTTCTTTCTCCTTTTTCAGAGTACTGTAGTTTTCAGACTGGAGGTCTCTCACCTCATTGTTAGATTAATTCAGAGATATTTAATTTGGAGGGGTGTTACTGTGAATTGATTCCCCAATTTCTCTGTAAGTCAGTGTTTCACTTGTGTATACAGAGGCTATTAATTTTGAATGTTGATCTTGTATCCAGTTATGCTATTAAATCCAGTGATTAAATCAAGTAGCATTTTGGGTGAGTTTTTGGGATCTTCTATGTAGAGTATTATGTCATCAGCAAATAGTTCAACTTCTTCCTTTCCTATCTTTATTCCTTTTATTTCTGTCTCTTTTCTAATTGTTTCTAGTACTATATTGAATAGGAATTATGATAGTGTACATTTTTGTCTTTTTGCAAATCTTAGTGTGAAAAGTTTCAGTTTTTGACTTTTTAGGTTGTTGGTTTCTCATAAATAACTTTTAACAGGTTGAGATAAATGCCATCTGTTTAAACTTTTTTTTTTTTGAGACAGGTTCTTGCTTTGTAGTTCAGGCTGGCCCTGAGCTCACTATGTAGCCCAGGCAAGCCTGGAACTCAGCAATCCTCCTATCTCTGCCTCCCGAGTGCTGGGATTACAGGCGTGAGCCACCATGCCCGGCACCTGTTCCAACTTTTGATCATGAGTGTATGTTGGATTTTGTGGAACAACTTTTCTGCATCTATTGACATTACTATATGATTTCTGTTCGAGTTTGTTAATATAGTTTACTAGATTTTATTGAATTACCTATGTCGCACCATCCTTGCATCCCTGACATGAATCCCACTTGGTAAGAGTGTATGATCTTATGGCTAATTCTCTGTTTTTTCTTTACCAATATCTTATTGAAGATTTTTGCATCTACATTGATTAGGGAGATTGGCCTGTAGTCCTCTTTTTTGGTTGGATCTTTCTCTGCTATTGTAATCAATGTATTGATTACTTCCAGGAATGAATTTGGGAATATTGCTTCCTTTATGATTTCATTAAAGAGTTGAGAAGTAGTGGCATTAGCTTTTCTCTTAACACCTTGTAAAACTCAGCAGTACACTCATCAAGGCCCAGACTTTTCTTTGTTCAAAAGTTATTGATTACACTTTCAATTTAATTTGTTGATATTGGAGTTTTTAGCTTTTTTATATTTTCTTTATTCAAATTTGGAAGTTTCTGTTTCTAGGAATTTGTTCATTTCTTCTGTTTTCCATCTTATTGAAGTACAGGTTCCCAACGTGGGTGTGTGTTATCCTCTGAATTTTTGTTGAAACTGTGGTGATTTTCCACTTTTGGTTTCTGATTGCATGGGTTTGAGCCTTTCTTCCTTTGTTTGATAAGATTGGTTGAGGGTTTGTCAATTTTGTTTCTTTTATGAAAGAACTGTTTGGTTGAGTGTTTTCATTATTCTCTTAATCTACATTGCATTAATTTCTGCTCTAAACCTTATAATTTCTTCCCTTTTATAAGCTTTGCATTTGTCTTGCCCTTTTTTTTAAACTAGCTTGAGGTTCAACCTTGGTTTATTTATCTGAGCTTGCTCTTTTTTGCTAATATGGACATTCATTGCAATGAGTTTCCCTTGGAGAACTACTTTCATTGTATTCCCGTATGTGTAAGGATATCAGACCATGTAGAATCCCTGGATTCCTGTATGTTGGAGTGACATTATCATTTAACTGTAAAATTGTTTAATTTCTTCCTTAATTCCTTCTGTGACTCATTAGTTTTTCAGGCTAATGTTCAATTTCCATGTGTTTGTGAAGATCTTGGAATTTCATTTGTTATTCAGCTCCATTTTCAAGGTGCTATGGTTATAGAGTATACAGGAGATAACTATAATTCCTTTGTATTTACTTAAACATACTCTATGAACTACATGTGGTCTATTTTGGACAATGATCCATGAGTAGCTGGGAAGAATGTATATTCTGACATTGTGGGGTGAAATACTCTGTAGGCATCTATTAAGCCCAATCATTCAAAACTCTGGTTCAATTCTAGTATTTCATTGTTGATTTTTTTGTCCAATTAATCTGTTTATTTGTGTCAGTGGGATATTCAGTCCCCGTATTACTATTACATTAATGCTTATCTGACTTTTCATATCCATTAATATTTGTTTGATATCTTTGAGTGCAGTTCAATTTATGAATGTCATCTCTCCATCTTGGATTGTCCCAGTATGAAGGTGTAGTATTCTTATTTCTCTTTCTTAATTTGTTTTGATTTAAAATCTAAAATCTGCCAGGCGTGGTGGCTCACACCTGTAATCCCAGCACTTGGGAGGTAGAGGCAGGAAGATTGCTGAGTTCGAGGCTTGCCTGGGCTCCATAGTGAGCTCAGAGCCAGCCTGAACTACAAAGTAAGACCCTGTCTCAAAAAAAAAAATCTAAAATCTACTTGGTCTGCAAGTAAGATAGCCCCTCCTTGCAGTTTACTATCCGATCAGAATAGATTTGTATTCTTTCACTTTCAGTCTTTCTATTTTTCTGATTTAGCTGTACTTTTTTTGTATACACCATAGTGATGGATCTTGTTTCTTAATACAATCTCCCAGTCTGTACCTTATAATTGGCCAAGAGAGGCCATTAACATTACTGGTTATAACTGATATGTACTGATTAATCCCTATCAGGGTGTTTTCCAGTTGTTGTTTTTTAAAATTTTTTGCTTTTTCCCCTTTTGTATTGAGTTTTTTTTTGCCTTGCCCAATGAGTTCAGTCTATTGGGTGTCATGGGGTTGTGACATTCATTGTCTTTTTCTAGAATATTGTTCAGAACTTTTGAGAGTGCATGCTTGGAACTCATGACGTTTTTCATGTATTCTTTGTTGTAGAAGTATCTTATTTCTCCATCAGTTTTGAAAGATAGTTTTGCCGGATATGTCAATCTAGCTTGAAGGTTGTTTTCTTTTAGGCCTTGAAAGACTTCACTCCAGGCTCTCCTTTACTTGAGGGCTAATGTTGAAAAGTCTGCTATGATTCTGATGGCCTTTCTTTTGTATGTGATTTGTTTCTTTTTTGCTAGTTTCTTTAAATATTTCAATCTACTGTATTTTTGAAATCTTGATTATTATCTGTCTAGGTGTGGTCTTTTTTTTGAGACAGGGTCTCACTTTGTAGATAAGGCAAGCCTCGAACTCAGCAATCCTCCTATCTCTGCCTCCTGAGTGCTGGGATTACAGGCATGAGCCACCATGCCCGGCACTGTGGTATGTGGTATTGATGGCTGGTGGGTGTGAGTCACCATGCCCACATTGTATGTGATTACCGGGATCGAACTCAGGGCCTTGCACTTGTGGGGCAGGCACTGGAACCACTGAGCTAGGCGCCCCCCCCCTTTTTTTGATCATGGCCAGTGGGAATCTTACATCCTTCACTTTATCTGTATGTCAAATTATTTTATTTTTCCTGTGTTTTTTTGCCATTACTTATGTGAACTGTTTTTTTTTTTTGTATATCTTTTGCACTGATTTCTGTTTCTTCACTAACTTCAATCAGTCTTATTTTTCTTTGTGTCATCTAGAAGCTGCTGGATTTATTTCTCATGGTCCCTTACACTTTTCTATAAAGTATTCATTTCCTATTTACTGGCTTAAATCCTATGTGCTATGTCTGGTACTTGTAGTTCATGTCCATTCATACTATTCTGGAAACCTTCATTAGAGCTGTTAATCTCCTGGAAAACTCTTTGAAGCTCTTTAACAGAATCTATTACTTTTGTAAACTGAGATTCCATCATGTTCTTCATCACTTCTTTAGTGTTATGAATCATGTCTTTCACTATGTACATTATGTCTGTTGTTATCTGAGAAATTATTTCTGATTTCCTTTTTATTAGATCCTCTTTTGCTACTAGCTTGGAGAGTTTTGGTGGTTGAGTATTGGTTTGCTCCATTTCTCAAATCCCTGGATTCCCCTGTTGTGATGATCTGGGTATTTGAATATTTAAATAAATATTTAAATTTTTTTTTTTTAATTTTGAGACAGGTTCTCACTTTGCAGTTCATGCTGGCCCTGAGCTCACTATGTAGCTCAGGCAAGCCTTGAACTCAGCAACCCTCCTGCTTCTGCCTCCCTAGTGCTGGAATTACAGTCATGAGCCACCACACCCAGCAAGCCCTTTCTTTCTTTCTTTCTTTCTTTCTTTCTTTCTTTCTTTCTTTCTTTCTTTCTTTCTTTCTTTCTTTCTTTCTTTCTTTCTTTCTTTCATTGTTGCTGACATCCTTGGTTTAAATTTAGTTACTGTTTGGGTGGTGGTTATTGCATGTATCTTTCTTCCTAATATTTAAAATCCTTAGAAAATAATTACTTCCTTGGTTATCCTCCATGGTACAGTAATAGCCCTTAAACAATCTTACTTTTGGCATACCATGAAAAGTATTGAAGCAGAACAATCACATAACCTTGGTCAACATAATATAATCAATATCAAATGCAGCCCAAGAGAATACAAACTGTGACAGTCACTATTTAACTTCAGGCCTGGAGATTTAGCTCAGTGATTCTGGCACCTGCCTAGCAAGCACAAGGTCTCTGGTTTGATCCCTGGTAGCCACATACCACACTGCTGGGCATGGTGACTCATGCCCACCAGCAATTAGTACCACACACCACAATGCTGGGTGTGGTGACTCATGCCTGTAATTCCAACACTCGGGAGGCAGAGACAGAAGGATCCCTGAGTTCAAGGCTTGCCTGAGTTACATAGTGAGCTCAGTATGAGCTTGAACTACAAAGCGATACCCTGCCTCAAAATAAATCATAAATAAATAAATAACTTCGACCTCATAAGCTACATCTATGATCACAGGCCAAAATTAGAACTTGTAAGAAATATGTTTACAACATATCAGCCCTTCATTATAATGGTGTCACCCTTTGGGAATAAAACTTTGAGAGAGTTGGTGTGGTAGAGTGATAGAAGAAAAGAGAGAGATTAAATATAGTGTTAGAAGATGACATGAAGATGACACAAATCCCAGAAAACTGATAAAGGTTAGAGAACAAAAGAGACAGAAGGGACAAATTCCAAACAGAATGGACTAACAGCAGCAGGACAAATAGACACAGAATTCACTCTCCTATAATAGTATAGAAGAAAGGGAGACTAGGGAGGACTGAGACACACAAACTTCAGGGAACTGGTATTGACAGAGGAAAAGAGAGGATGAAAGAACAAAATACCCAGCAGCAACAGGCAGTCAGGAAATTTTGCACTCTCCTATAAAAATAAAAGCATCTGAGAGAAGAAAAAGCCAAAATTGGCCAGACTCACCAACATAAGAGTAGAGCAATAAAGAATGAATGAGAGGGCTGAAAATAGAATAATAAAGAAAAATAATAAAAGAGAGAAAAAACTATAACAAAAACAAAATCTCCCTGTTAGGAATATACCCAAAGAAATTTTAAAAATCACATTGGAAAGACATATGTACATCCTTGCTCATAGCAGCTCAGTTCGTGATTGCCCAATCTTGGAAATAACCCAAATGCCAATCAACTGGAGACTGGGTAAAGATTTTTTAAAAAAATAAAATGGAGTATTACTCTTCCAGAAAGAATGACAAGATTCATTCATTTATGTGCAAATGGATACACATGGAGGACACACTCATAAGTGAAATAAATAGATTACAGATATGCAAATACCAGATCTTTTCTTTGATATGAACCCCTGTAGATTTAAATGAGTTCTAGAATGTATAATAGTTTATGTAAAATAGGCAATTTCCAAAGGGAATTTGGCGTGGGAATGTAATGAGGGGAAGGAATAAATATGATTCTGAAAGAAGATAAAAGAGCATATATATGGGGAGGGTGGGTAGAGATGTGGGTAAAAATGAGAATTAACTTGTGTCATACACTGGCACAAATTCCCCAATGTTATGCGTGATTGTGAGCTGTATATAAAATGTACCAATAAAGAATTCAATTAAAAAATCCCTTCAATGCATGGAGCTGCTGTTGCTTATAGACAGTATAGGCAATAGCATGGAGATTGGAGTTGACTAGTCACAGGGAGACAGGCATAGTCCATTGGAACTCAGTCTGGGTTCTGGCTACAATGCCTGAAGTGAAATCCCTGAACTCCTGTAGGCTTGAACTCAGTGGCTGTAGTCCATGGATTTTCTTTACTCTATCACTGGTTGCATTTTCAACATGATTGCCAAGAAGCAGTGGGGCAGCCCAAGTGCAGTGTTCTGGGTGCCAATCCTCATCAGGGTACATTTCCAGCTCTTAGCAGTGGTTTTTATGTCCTCCAGTACATTTATCATATTAATCCTAATCCCTTTTCAAGGCATCCCCTGGCAGCTGGCTGCATGTCTTGGGGGTGGTAGATGGAACTTCCTTACTTGCCTGGCACTGGTCCAGGGCCCCTCCATCCTGGGCTAATTTATATATATATTAACAGTGGCTGCTGTAGTCTAGTGTGGTTACTAGTCCATTCCACCAGTGTACTTTTCCATGGAAAACTATGATTTACCAAAAGTCACCACATGTTGCAGGTTTAGCAACTGTTCTCTAGGTGAGAGTTCAGGCTCTGGGAAAGAGCACTACTTGGTATCTCTCTTGTCTTTCTTTCTCTTCACTTACCTGGTAGACTTAGATTCTTGTCTCAGATCTTTCCTGGGTCCTAGGGATTGACATTCCTCTTTCTTTTTCTCCTGAGGCTGCTATATTCTATATAAGAACACAAAATTTCTGAGAGGCACTTCCTCTGCTGCTCAATACTCTGGCATCTTCCCAGACATCCAGTTTCTGCACTTGAAACTTCAGTTTTTCCATAGAGATTCACATGAATGTTGTTCATATAAGTTAAAGTAAGTGAAGGACAGAAAGTTCAGTTGCTTCTAGGACCAAGCAACTAGAACTAACTCAGTGTGTCAATTAATTTCATTTCAGGAACTAAATGGAACAGTTATCATTGCTTTTTTCTGCCTCTTTTTCTCACAGATTTACAGAAAATATTTTCAGAGTTCTCCGTGTGAAAGTCAGTGTTGTTTAGAAAAGGCATTTCTGATTTTCTTCCTAAAAATACATCAGAGAGCTCTGAGTAGTTGACCAAGAACTTGACCTCAGAAGCCCAACTGCCTGTTCAGAAAGTTTCTGAGGTTGATCCTGCCGTTATTTCACTGTCTTTCTGTGTATGCTGCTCTTTCAAGTCAATGGGAGTGAATTTAAATAAAATGTAGTTGTTTCAAATAGCAAGAAGATAGAATTTCTGAATGTGACAAGTATATTTCAGGAAATATGTAGAACAGTAATCACTGAAGATTCTGCCTCTGTCTCATATAATTATAGATTAAAATTATCAGAGGCTTCCATTATGCAATTCATTTGTCCTAAATGTGCATTGCAACTCTTCTTTTCTGAAAAGCCTTAGAGAGCACTGAATAGACAGGGAACAATAACTTTATGGCAAAAGGCTAACTACCATTTTAGACAATATTTTGTGCTTGAAGCTGCATTTTTCCCTCTGCTGTTCTCTCTGTTGTATATTGTTCCATTTAAATCAATGAGAATAAATGACATAAAGTGCACTTGCTAGAAGCAAGAAGCTAGAACTCCCTTATTGTGCCAACCACAGCCTTTATAGGAACTACGTAGAACTTTAGTCAGTTCATTTTTTGCTGGTATTGTCCTAAGATTTAGAGGACATTTCTTAGAAGGTTTCCCTGTGGAAGCTAATTAGTCCTACAAAATGGATTACAGATCTTCTGTCCAGAAAAGTCTTGAAGAGCTCTGAATGTTTACAAAGGAAGAATTTGTTGTTAGAAACTGTCTTTACACTCAGTAGCTGGGAAGGGAGCGGCCCGCAGACTCAGCTGCAGGGCACCATCCATTTCCCGTGGACTGAAGTCCACCCACCGGCCCACTGTATCCTGGGAGCGGCCCGCAGACTTGGCTGCTGGGCAGAGAGTGGCCCACGGACTCGGCAGCAGGGCATCATCCATTTCCGGCGGACTGAAGGCCACCCACCGGCCCACTGTATCCCGGGAATGGCCCGCGGACTCGGCTGCAGAGCACCCTACGTTTCCAGTAGACTGAGGGCCGCCCATGGGCTCACTGTATCCCGGGAGCTGTGCAGACTTGGCTGCAGGGCACTGTCCATTTCCAGTGGTCTGAAGCCTACCTACCAGCCCACTGTATCCCAGAGCTGTGCAGTGAGGAGTCAGGTAGGGACCCTGGGTTCCAGCTGCACCACAGAGGGTTGAGGGCCTCTGCCAAGTCCCAACCCCACCCTGGAGCTGTGTTGTGAGGACCCAGGTCATAGAGGAGCTGGAGCCATCTGCTGAGTCCCTCCACAGGAGGTGTGCTCCTGGAGCTGCACTGAGAGACCAGGCAAGATTAAAAAAAAGGGGGGGGGGGAGAATCTAGCCTTTATTTTGCCATCTACTCCTAGATCCCTCTATTCAACTCTTGTCTCCACACCCTCTCCTATCTTGCTGTCAGAAGCAATACCCAGAGGTAAAAGATTCTTAGGCTGCCCTATCTCTTCTGTACTATTATAAGAAGGTGTGCAAGGCCTCCAATGGTCTTAAGCATATGGTTGGTACTGTTGTACATATGCCCTTTTATCCTGTAATACCCACTGGCATATATGAGGTTCTAGGGTAGAGGTGATCTTCCTAAATCTGCCAACCCTATTTCATTCTCCTCCTGTCTCCCTACTGCCCTGATTCCCCAGTGACCTTTTATCCCCAAAAGGTTCAGGGGCTACATTTACAATCTGTATGTTGTATACACATTGCTGATTAATTCTAAATTCTTTCATATAGACATAGAGGTAACTCATGAGCTCAAAGTTTCCAGAATAGAATTTAACAAAACTTTTTATCTTATTTACTGTGTTTGATACTGATATTGGCATTTATTGTATTATGGTAACAAACATGATGTGATTGTTCTTCTCAAATACCACCCATGATGTGTCAGAAGTGAGAACTCTCAAGGGCAATTACAGATTCAAGGAGGACCCCCCCCAGGAAAGTGCCACATCCAAAGGGCCCCAGATAATAGAAAGAGACCTGGAACAAGCATTGCCCTGTCATCAGGCAAAGAAGAGCATTAATAAAAATGAAAGAATAGAAATGAGAAAATACACAAAAAACCAGACACAAAGATCACCACCACAGGGAACCTCAGAGAAAAGGGAAATAGGGCAAACTGAAACTCAAACAGCAGGACTCTTGGAGATGGTAACTAAAGTGGATCTAGAAAAATGGAAATCAGAACTCATCTCTGAGATCAAAACAGAGATACTGTCCACAGTGAAAGACAATATTAAAAACGAGATCAGCGAGATGATAGAATCCAAGATAGCAGAAGCAATGGAACCTTTTAAACAGCTTCAAGCAGAGCTCCAGGGCATGATGAAGGAGAACGAAAGCTTGCAAAGAAGGGTGAATGAAGCAGAGAACCGAATCTCAGACCTAGAGGACAGCATAGCAGCCAAAGAGAAGGAAAGATATAATTTATGGAAAAGAGCAAGGGACCATGAGAAATCAATTAAACAACTTCTACATGACCCAAAGAAAAATAATATAAGACTGATTGGAGTCACTGAGGAAGCAGGAGACAGTGTAAAAGGCATAAAAAGCCATTGTCAGAGATAACAACAGAAAACTTCACAGGAAAAGAAATAGACATACAGGTAAATGAGGCCTATCGGACTCCAAAACACCGTGACATAAAAATATCTACATCTAGACACATAATTATCAAGGTTCCAGATGTACAACAAACGACTGAAACAATGAAAAGAGCGATAGAAAGGGAAAAAAAATCACCTACAAAGGGAAGCCCATTAGGATCACAGCAGACTTTTCAACACAAACAGTGCAAGGAGAGCATGGAGGGAAGTATTTCAAGCATTGCAGGAAAACAACCTCCAACCTAGACTGTTTTATCCTGCAAAAGTATCTTTCAGAATAGAGGGGAAATAAGATACTTCCATGATAAAGAACACCTGAAAACCTTCATAAATACGAAGCCTGCACTCTAAAACATCCTAAAGAACATCTTGGAAAAAAAAAAAACACAGAAAATTCCATACCCAAAAGACCCAGGAGAGTTAATTCATTGGGGAAAACAAGAAACTAAATAGAAAGGGGAAAAGCAAAGAAGAAAAGAACCGAGAACAGGAAAACATGGCAGCTCTGAATATGTCCACATCAGTCATAACCATTAATGTCAATGGCCTCAATGGGCCAATTAAAAGACACAGACTAGCAGACTGGATGAAGAAGCAAGATCCTACAATCTGCTGCATACAGGAAACACACCTAATTCAGAAGGAAGCCTATAGACTGAAAATAAAAGGTTTGAAAACAATCCTCCATGCCACAGGAAACTGCAAAAAAGCAGGAATGGCTATCTTGTTTGCAGATAAAATAGATTTCAAACCAAACTGATTAAAAGATATAAAGAAGGTCAGTATATTCTTGTACAGGGAAGTATCCAAGAGAAGGAAATAACAATCATGAATATTTATGCACCGAACTGTAATGCACCTAACTACATAAAACAACCATTACTGGACATGAAAAGCCAGTTATCCATGAATACAATATTAGTAGGGGATTTTAATACTCCACTGTCACAAATTGACAGATCAACTGCACAAAGAATCAATAAAGAAATTCTTGAGCTAACCAAACTTTGGAGCAAATGGACTTATTAGATGCCTACAGAATTTTTGACCCTTCAAAGCGAGAATATACCTTCTTCTCAGCTGCTCATGGATCATTCTCCAAAATAGATCACATTCTAGTCCATAGAACAAGCTTAAGCAGATGCAAAGAAATCCAAGTCATCCCCTACATACTATCAGACCACAGTGCCTTGAAACTGGAGCTGAATAGCTGAAGAAATTCCAAGATCCTCACAAACACATGGCAATTGAACAAGACTCTGTTAACCAACTAATGGGCCACAAAAGAAATTAAAGAAGAAATTAAACAGTTTCTACAACTAAACGACAACCCCAGCACAACATACAGGAATCTATGGGACACAATGAAAGCAGTTCTGCGAGGGAAATTCATAGCACTGAATGTATACACTTGGCAAATAGAGCAAACTGCGATAAACAATCTAATGATGAACCTCAGACAACTAGAAAAAGAGGAGCAAAACAAACCCAAAGCACATACTAGAGAGGAAATTATAAGGATCAGAGCAGAAATTAATGCATTGGAGACAAAGAGAACAACAGAAAGAATCAATGAATGAAAGACTTGGTTCTTTGAAAGGATAAATAAGATTGACAGACCCTTAGCCAACCTTATCAAACAAAGGAAAGAAAAGGCTCAAATCCATGCTATAAGGAATGAAAATGAGGAAGTCAGTACAGACTCAGAAGAAGTCCAAAGGATCATAAGCACATATTTTGAAAATCTATACTCCAAGAAGATGGAAAATCTAGAAGAAATGGATAGATTCCTAGACTCATATGAACTTCCAAAGCTGAATGAAGAGGATATAAAAATGTTAAACAACC
>PVIC010040413.1:0-16710 GCA_004025085.1 Thryonomys swinderianus
AAAGCCTCAAATAACATTATTACTACTTAACCATATCTGAACAACAAACATGAATATAGAATGCACTTAGTTATATGGCAGTAAACTTAAAAGTGGGAAATTACTCACCGGTGAGGGCCTGAGAAGTTCTCCCTTCAGCTTCCATTGCCCAGGAATATCTACCTCTGAGATCTCTGCTTCAAAGCTTGCACTTTCTTTCTCATAAATGGTGACATCCTCTATTGGTTTAAGCAGTTGAACTTCACGCTCTGTATTGGTCAGAGACAAAGCAACATAAATAATCAAGCAATAGTTTGCCTTCGTATTTTTTTGTGTGTGTGCATTATTTTGCCTTGTGAACACACGAAATTTATCTTTCAGAATAACAGGTAAGATTTTTGTACCTCCAAGGGTCAGTTTTGCGGGGTATCTTTTCCCTTCAATTTCTACTGCGTATTCATCAATGTCTTCCGGCATAGCATTCTTAATTTTGAGGTAGAGATGATTTCCTTCTTTCAGGATCTCAGTCTTGTCAGTTGGCTCCATGGGGATTTCATCGTATCCTTTGAACCATTTGATATTTGGAGTATCCTTTGCTATGTCACAGGTGAAAACAGCTGTCCCCTTGGGCTTCACGTGCTGGTCTCGTATCGGTTTCACCAGCCATTCTCTAATGACTTCTGTATGAACATAAGGTCACAGAGAAAAACTGGTTATATCTGAGTGATAGAAAATAACTTCCTTAGTAAATTCAGGAAAAGAAAACCATTTTCAAAACCAGACATCATTAATCTGCTACGATACGTCGACTTTCTCTTAGATTAGGTATAAGACTTTTCAGTATATGTGCTGCCGAAGCGAGCACGGTATAAGACTTTTCAGATTCAGATACTAGAAAGCAGTTCTTTCTTCCATTGTAAGAAAGGCAGAACAAAACTTCTAGTAAAACATTCACCTACTCTCATTGTTTTCTTGTTTGTTCTTGAGTCAGGCTTGCACTACGTTGCCCAGACTGGTTTCAAACAGAAGGGCTCAAGTGATCCTCCCTTCCCAGCCTCCCGAATACTAACCGACTACTTTCACACAAGATGAGCACTCCAGGTTGTTGGCATTTTCCACAGTCACTGTATATGTCCCTGCGTCGGTGTCGTCCGCATCATTGATGGTCAGAGCCCGCATCAAGCCAATGACCCCCGGCACAATGCGTCCAGGTTTCTCCACCACAATCTTCCCATCCTTCCTCCAGACTACGTCGCGCTCTTTGTTTAACTCGCAGCTCAGGTACAGCGGCTGTCCTTTGACCACGGTCACTTCCTCCTCCAGTGTTTTCACAAAACGAACAGGAAGTTCTGCGGGAAATTTCAGTATATATTTTAACGCCTAAGAAATGTTCAATGAAATAAAACTTGCACGTAAGACGTGTCTAAAATTGTAAAGGGAAGTTGCTACTATGATTTTCTTGGTGAGGCTTAATATAGATCACGTACAGGAGACTGGAGATTACCTTCAACGATAAGTTTAGCTGTGGAGGTCTTTTCTTTATTTCCCAAGCGTAAAACGCAGGTGTATTCGCCAGCATCAGAGAGCTGAACATCAATGATGTGCAGCTTCCTGTCTTTACCATCAGCGATGAACCTGTGCTTCGGACTCTCACGGATGTTGCTACCGTCTTTCATCCAGGTTGTGATGGCAGTGGAGGGGGAGACTAAGCACTCAAAGATCGCAGAAGAGCCCACGGACTCTGCTTCCGTCAAGACGATATCTTTGATTTCTTTTACGAACTTCAGTGGCACGGCCTTTAGCTGGTAGGTGAATGGGGCTTCATCGGGGGGTTTCTCTCCACCGCTTCCCGGCCTTAACTTTCTCCTTTCGGCTTCTATTGGTGAAGGAGTCTTTTTGGCTACACCTGATTCAAAGTCAAATGAGAAAGATGATTAGGCATCACTGTGGGCGCCACAAAGTGCATCCGGGGCTGCTCTCTGGGCAAAACCAGCCACAGTGAGAAGACACGAGCAACACTGAGGAGTAGGCAATTGAAAACTCAATTGAATTTAAACTGCTTTGTTTCAGGCAGGAAAATGACATCATTTACGGAATCCATAAATATGAAGTGTATTTTGTTTACTTAAGTTTGTATCCTACAAATAAAATACCCAATTTAATGTCTAATTATTTTGTCCAGATTGATACCTAATTATTTTGTCATCTACAAAGGTCATGTGTATGAAAAATGAACCCAAGAACTTATAAGGGTTCATTATGCTAAATGTTTGTCATATACATGATACCACTTACATAATATTAGAGATGGATAGCTTGAAGTATATAATGAATTTAGCAGAATTAATTAAAAATAATATGGATCGTCATAAATTTAAAAAATATTTTTCCCTTGAGATGTAAAGTTTGGGAATTCAGAATGGAAGGTCTCCACACACGTATGAGGAAGTGCATCTCACCTTTGAGGGGCCCTTTCGGCTTGGCCGCCTCCTCCTTGGTTGCTTTAGCCTCTGAAATAGAAAAATTCAGCACTTAAACAACTTTCAGACCTAATAATAAACCAGGTAGGATGGGTCTCACTCTTTGTCATAAGTACTGATGCCTAAGGCGAAGGTGGTTTCACGCAACCTCTGTGGTGAATGTTTTGATGTATCCAATAACTCATCTTCTGAGGGGGATATTATCATGCTAAATTGTCAACCTACTCGGGATTTAAAAATTCTTTCAGCAAATGTTAATATTCTCCTTCCACTTCTGGAAGGTTTACTGTTGGCCTGTGAGAAAGAGTTTTGTCTTTCCGAGGTATGTAAAATATTTGATGTACTTTTGTATGTTTTGGTTGTGTGAGTGATCAAGGGAAATAAGTTTTTGTCAGTAAGGAATGGGTACAGAAAAAAGAGAAACAGGTCAAAAGTTACCAAGACCTCTTCTTTTTGTGATAAAGTTGATTGAAAACAAGCAAATCCAGGGATGACTAGGGAAGTTAGCCTGAGAGTGGTTCATTATGTTTTTCTGAAATAATGAAGGAACCATACTGAAATTTTAAAAGGATAAAAGAAACAATGCTAAATTAGAGATAAAATATATAATAAATATTCAACTATAGTCAAAAAAGTGAAAATAGAAGAAATGAAAACAAAACTTTTGTATGTAAGGGGTTGTGGGGGGGAAATAGGGTAAAATAAAATAATGTAAAAAAACATGGTATGTTTCTCATGTCATTAAATACAATAAAAGCCCAAATTTTTAAATAAAAATTTAAACAGATTAATATGCCAAGCACCAAATAGGAAGTGTATTGATCAATAATTAATAATGACACATCAAATCAGTTTTGATTTTGAATTATCACCTAGCTTAAAAACTAAGTATACAACCAAAAAGTCCTTAAATTTGTACTTGAGGTGTTATAAAATTAGAGCACTTGCAAAATTACTGTTGATCTGAATCTTTAGACGTTTTTAAATGCTGAACTTTGTAGTTCTTTTTTTTTTTTTTTTTTGAGACAGGGTCTCACTTTGTAGTTCAGGCTGGCCCTGAGCTATGTAGCCCAGGCAAGCCACCACGAACTCAGCAATCCTCCTGTCTCTGCCTCCTGAGTGCTGGGATTACAGGCGTGAGCCACCACGCCTGGCACTGTGGTATGTGGTATTGATTGCTGGTGGGCATGAGTCTCCACACCCAGCATTCTATGTGGTTACCGGGATCGAACTCAGGACCTTGCACTTGTGAGGCAGGCGCCGGAACCACTGAGCTAAATCTCTGGCCCTGTAGTACTTTTTTTGTGGTAAAATATATCTAACAAAACTGACCACGTTAGTTCAGTGTACAGTGGAGCTGTAGTAAGTAGATTCACAATATTGTGTAACCATCAACATTATCCATTTATAGAACTCAGGATACATAATGCAAGGGCTCCTGTGCAGCGCAAAGGGAATGTGAAGCTTCCTGGGATGCCTTCATGCATGCCTGAGAGTATCTTTCTGTCTCTTAGCTTTCAACAACCCTAAACAGACTCATGATTTAAAAAGCACAGGAAAGAAATGATGAACTTCAGAAAAGTGCAGTCCAGTCAAAACACACTGAGTGATTTGGCGAGGAAAGCGTGTCAGATACAGAAAGGTCAGGATTCATCATGACCTCCTACGGCTACAGGGATGCCTATGCTTCCATGTAAAGATGGCTGGAACTTGAACCATGGGAGACTCACACTGCAGGATAAATACCTGCTTTCTTTCCGACCACTGGCACAGTCACGGGGGCGGCGATGGGCGTTGGTGCTGGCTCCACAGGAGGGGGCTTTATCGTCTTCACTTCTGTAGGGAGATGCCCATCCGGTTACTACACTACAGCCACCTGTCACCTCCAAAAACCCTGCTTGGTGCCCTAATGGCTTTTTCTGACCTAACTTTGAACTCTTCAAATAGCCAGTTTTTCAAATAGCATGCAAAGCATACTGAAACATTAAGAATCATTTGATACACTGACTTGCACTTATTTTTTCAAAATTAACTCCACATTATTCCTAGGAAGCCTAAAGGAATACACCCCTGTCACTGAGGGTAACCTGCTTACCTGGCTCAGGTTTCGCCTTGGGTTCAGGTCCAGGGAGAGGTATCGCTGGCTTAATTTCAGGCACTAAAACAATTCACAGTGATGAGCAGATTATCACAGTAGTTTTGATTTTTTCATAAAGTCAAAATTAAAATTAAGCAAGCTCAACATGTTGGAAGATATGGGAATTTATACACACGTAGTTGTTATTTATTCTGAGCTTGTTTTTTCAGTTTTAAACCAAATATTCAAACACGACAGTAGAGTCATCTCTTGTTTTTCATGTCGTTATTCAGTGCATCACCTTGTTAACACGTTTTTCTAGTCATTTGTTTAACAATGTGTGCTTGTTCTCAAGTGGCACAGAAGAGAGAAATGGCAAAAAAAAAATTAAGGTATATGTGACTGCTGGGTTAAGGTCACTAGTTTAAGGTTTGGAGCGAGATGCCAGTACAGTGACAGCATTGTGTTATGGGCTCCCATGTGTGGAGACAGCAAAGCAAGGGTCAGTAAGTTTCTACCTTTGGTTGGTTCGGGAATCTTCCTTTCCTTTGGAGTCACGGCCGGAGGCACTTCAACCTCTTCAGCAGCTTTTGGCGGTGGTGCTGGTACTTTAAGAGAATAAGATTATTTTCTACTGTTAAACTTTGAATACTTAGAAGCCAGTTTACCTGAGATGTCAGATCAAATAATTTATTTTTTGAAAACTCTAATGGTTTTCCTTTAAAACCATTTATTTTATTGATTGATTTCTATTTTCATATCTTGACTGTGCCTTAATTAATTTTTATGCCATCTACTTGCTCCCCGCCCTCTTCGCTTTCCCTCTATAAATCGCTTCTATGATAGTTCTCAATAATTATATTTGCTAAGAACAGACGAGTAACAGCATCAGATGGACTCATTTTTAAAAAGCCCCCACATTTTGTGAAACATTAGCCAGTGTATTCCCAATGCATTACTCAATAACCACCTCAATTCTTTCACTCATTTCCACAGGAGAAGATGAGTGGCCAAAGAACGATAATGATGTAGCATAGAGAATACATGAGTGAATTTGGAAATGACTATAAAACTAAGCAGAAAGCAGACAATGGGAAACACAATTACATACAAATGAAATATGAAGTGATGTTTACATTTAACTTCATTTATGTTTACAAGATAAACCTTTTGTTAATTATCTATTTTAGTAAGAGATCATTTCACAAATTGCCACCAAGATTCCTACCTTCTGGCTTTTTAATTTTTTCTACTTTTTTAGGTTCTACTTTAGGTTCTTCTTCTTCAGGCCTCTTTCTTAGAACTTAAAAGACAAAAAGGTTTATATGTAAACCAAGACAAATGAAGATGTTGAATAAGCTTGACAAATGTAAATAAATGTAAAAAGCATGGAAAATGAAAAGCATGCAGGCTAGTACTTGGGAAACCGGCTTTTACACACACGAAAGAAAACCCAAAATTTGTTAACTCACATAGTACTCATACATACTACTCAGAGACAACTATATAGCACGGAATAATTTGAATGGCAACTAGTTCTCATAAGAATTCAGTGTTAAAGTTTATTGAACAGTATTTAAATAGAAGTAGAAATTTACTTAATTTATTTAATTTACTTACTTTACTTAAGAAACTTACTTCTTTAGATATTTAGAAATATCTAAAGAAATGTGACCCCCCCAATCTTTAGTTTCATAGAAAGGCAGTGTTAGAGCTTGATTTGCTTGAATATCTTGCTTTTAATTAATTATTTTTGTTTTACCTCTAATTCTTAAATATTTAGTAGGAAATTATTTGGTCTTTAAAACAAAGGTTATTTATTAGTCATGGTGATTTGGTGTCACACTTCAAAATTTAGATGCTAAATTTAGGCTTAGATAATTTTATATATCTAATATGTAATATACATATTTATTTAACAGATTTATGTATTTTACTGTGTAACGTGGTTATGAAAAATGACCTGTGGTCATTGTTAGTTTAGGATACGATCAATTTAGTTATGTCTATTAACACTGTAAATTTCAAAATACTGTGAATACTCACAAAATTTCTGTCTTCTGTTTAAAAATATTGGGAAATTACAGTATCCTTAATTTTCAATGAACTATAAATTTTGATTAATAAGGAATCAAACTCAAAGAAAATCAAGGGACAGAAATATTTTGTAAGCCTTCCAGTTGATTTGTTTTAGATTCTTAAAGCTGATATCACCATAGGAAAATACTATACCGCTTTTCAGAACAACTTCTTCCTTTGGCTGAGGTTTAGGTTCAGGAAGTAATTTGCGAACTTTCTTTTCAGCTCCAGGCACTTAAAAGAATATGATTTCAAATTTTGAGTGGAATTCTTATAAAAATGGAATTTAAACAAGAAAAATGCCTCTCCTCAAATTGCTCAACTATAATGTGTCAAAAATAATTTATGTTACATACAGATTTAAAGAATTTAAAAGCAGTTAATATACCTAAATTAATTACTCTACAAACATCTGTACAGCCTCATGATGAAATTCAGCTACATTAACTACAGGTAGATGTAGTCATGCTACTGAGTACACAAGTTTCTGTTCTCACTATATGAGTCTTTCATCAAGTTACAAAGACTCTTCATAGCCTCTTTGCTCTAATATGCAATTGTATATCACCAAAATCTATGTCGGTATCTCTTAACCATTAAGTGCACTGAATAATATTGGCAGGAATTAGTGTCATTGCGTAATGTTCTCCACTGGTAGGAAGAGACACAAAGGAATCCGGTTTGTGACCTTGATGTTGGGAAAAGGTCATATAACACTTTTTAGCAGTATACTTTGTTAATGTCTCTGTTTTGAAAGAGTACTAATTTAAAATTATTGGGCTACAGAATTTCCAAATTAATATTAGAAATTTCTTTTTCATGAAATCTTGAATTTAAACTATAAGTATTCCCAGAAATTTTTAGTCAATTTCTTTTTTGCAACTACAATGAATGCCAATTCTGGTGGATGGTGCTATTCTTAGAGTAGCCCGTTATTGTTTTTATAATCTCCAAAGACCTATATAGTAAAACAGAAACCAACCTCTTAGAGATGACTGGACCATTTTACCTTTCAACTAATTCCAGTTAACATTTAACTGAGAACATTGTTTATTTGTGCATGTAACATACTTATCCACTCATAAGACATCTCAATATTCTTCCAAAATTTCCCATTTGGTGTTTAATGAAGGCATTAGAGAGTCATTAAATAGATTTTTATGTGATGGAGGTAGTATTGCTAAAATCTTATTTCAAACAATGAAATATATAAAAGGTAAGTATATACTTCATCTTAAACATGTTTTATAATGTCAAATATTTTAAGTAGACAATAATAAACATTAAATTATTTAGCCACGACAAATTGTGCTGACCTTTATTACTATTTGAGTTACTAAGATTCTTAATATGCAACAACTTTGATTGATTGAACTCATGCATCTAATTGATGCAAGCAGAGATGGAGAAACACACATTGCCTCTCATTTTATAGTGCACGTAGTGAAAACATACCTGTGCTGTTGTTTTTCCATATTACTATTTTATTTTAAAGATCTTATTGATATTTGAAACCCAGGTATAGAACACATCATTGTGGTTACCATTTACAAAGTCATTATATATTATTATGTGCCAGTTTAATGTTTACTAGTTAATATCTGTGATAAAATTATTTTATAGTCCTTATTTTGTGAGTTAGGAAATATGTACTCATATTGGTGATTTTTTTTTGACAGTTACGGAGTGGTCAAGAACAGACTCAGCTTCTGGGTTTGGATATGTTGATTGTGTAAAGAAAGCATTGCTATGCATTAAATTTATTAGAAAAAAATAAGTTTAGTTTTAATATTATTTTCAAGAATTTTATGATTTATTTTTCTTTAGGGTCTAGATTTATATAGGGAAGAGACTAGTTAAAGAAACATAACTTGACAAATGTCATGCATTGATGAAGTTTTCCTGAAATATGAGATGAAGTGACAGGCAAATAAGTCATGAGAAACTATCTATGAATCATTTAACAGTATAGAAGGGAGATAGGATTATTAGTGCTTATGATGCTGATTAAGATGCTGATGTCTTGGTAATAGTCCGAAGCTTAATCCTACTTAGCATTTTATCCTAAGACATCTCTTGATATCAATTTCAACTAACTCGGAAAATTTGCAATTTTTAAGTTTAGAAAAATGCAAGATGGCATATGGAGATGAGACAAACAATATCCATATAATGTATGAAATTGATGGGAGACAGTGGAAGCAACACGCATAAGCAGGACAGTAAAGGCCACAAAAATACATGAAATGAATTTTACTACTCTGATCTTTAAAAGATGAGAGAGAGAGAGAGAGAGAGAGAGAGAGAGAGAGAGAGAGAGAGAGAGAGGGAGAGGGAGAGAGAGAGAGAGATTTTAGAGATATTTTATGAGGTCAGAAAGAGCAGGGAATCAAATGAAGGGATAATACATATGACTGCATTATCCAGCCTGTGAAATACCTTTCACTGGTGCAAGCTCCACTTTTTCTGGAACTTCAGGTTTTTCAGGAACTTTCTTCTTTGAAACAGCTTTAAAGAATATGATCTTACTTTTATTATTTATATATTTAATTTGAAGACAATGATTAAGTTTTTATTTCAGGAACCAAAACCAAGCTTTTCTTAGTAGCACGAAGCACTAATAACAGCCAAGAGCAGCCACCAGAGACAAACAAGAAGTGCTGACACCATGGGGACAGACGAGTTCTGCTCCAAAGTCATACTGGAAATTAGGACGGGTTGGGAAGATGGCTTTTATTCTTCTCAAGAAGAAGAACCTTTCAGGAGATGTGTTTACCGTGTGCACTCACGCTGTGTCACTCAAGAAGTAGGTGATATTTTCAGCTGTGCTACCCTTTGTCCACCTCACCTAAAACCCAGAGGGTTGCACGGGGGCAAGAGTCACTAGAAGCAATGACCTGCTCTGAAAGATTCTGGCATTGTGCTTGAGTAATTATGAGAAAAGTGCTAATCTAAGATGATATCTGGATTCTTTTAATTCAGAAGTCTTATAACATTGAAAATCTGATGGCTTTTTCTATGAAAAGAAACAATATGTTTTTCCAATTTATTTTAGATTTCTTATAGATTTCAGTATTTTAAAAACGTAGTAACTACATCATTCAATATACTGATTTTCTTGCAGTGCTGGGTATTCAATGTAGGACCTTGCTCTTGCTAGACAAGCACTCTGTCACTGAGTTATGTCCTCATCTTCAGTAACGTTATCTACCCAAGGAAAAATTAAAATACACCAAGGAATATATAAAGCTTAATGATAGAAGAGATGGCAGAAATCATATCTATTCATAATCACCCTTTCCAGCTATCCCAAGAACCACCAAAGAACACAACTGGGCTTCCTTTTTTTTTTTTTTTTTTGAGACAGGGTCTCGCTTTGTAGTTCAGGCTGGCTCTGAGCTCACTATGTAGCCCAGGCAAGCCTTGAACTCAGCAATCCTCCTGCCTCTGCCTCCTGAGTGCTGAGATTACAGGCGTGAGCCACCATGCCCAGCATAGGCTTCCATTTTTTAAAAAACTTCAAAAAGAAGAGAAAACAAAAAGACAGTGTAGACCAATAAGAGGTTTTCATATGCTTTCCTTTCGTGGTACATATTTATGGACATCGGAAATGTTATTTACAATACACCTTTCAAATAATGTGTACTCCTTTAAAAACAGGTTTTGGCTTTTATATAAACTCGTTACTGCATATTATTATCATGCCCAACATTTTCAGATATGCCACATGCATAAGATTTCAATATATGCATAGCAATCACAGCTGAGATAAAAAAGGCCTTCCTTCCTCCCTCCACATAAAAACGTTAGTAGGGAAATTACTGTGCCCAGAGGTCAAGATGACATGAACAGAAAAGGTCTGACATTTGGAAGAGTGGGCACAGTTTGACAAGGCCACCAGGGCCCTTGGGGCAGCAGAAACATATGTCTCCATGCAACTATCATCACGCCATCATATCTGTACATACATGCTTTGAATAGTAATACATCTTTTGTAAGCCCCATTTCCAGTGGCAGGATAGAAGTTTGAAGTGGCCAGTCAGGTTTTGGAAGTAGCACTGTGTACCTTTAAGCTGGAATATTTTCTCCTTTACATCTTCCTTTGGTGGAGGAGGAGCAGGAGCTGGGGGTCTTGGTTTAAGTTTTGGTTTCTCGATAACCTTCTTTTCAGGTTCAGGTTCTTGAAAGAGTATTTCAGGAATGTTAGTGTACATATATGTTAGCATGTGTATATACAATATATCGGGCAGAAATTGAAATATATATAAGTAAAAGTTTTTATACATAATATCAGTGTCCAACATAAAACATAAAATAAAGCCCAACATAAAACACGAAACAACACTGCACATACATAATGAGACATATAGCAATGATACTAACAAGAACAATAAAGGAAGCATCCAGACAGGCCACATTCAATGTGCAATAAATAGTAGAAATTACATGGAAACATGAAAATAAGGTGCACATTGAATACATACAGAGGCAGGTAGAACAACATGAATCACATATATTTCAAGATGAAGAATATGAAGAAAGCTTAAATCAGGTTAAGTGAATACCTTGTACTGTTATTTCTTCTGATTCTGGTTCAGGTTCAGGTTCTTCAGGTTGAATATACTTTTGGATTTCACGTTCTTTAAAGGATGTTGACAGAAGATATAAGATTGTAACGTAAAGTCCTCAACAGAGACTCAAACATTTCACATACGTACAAAGATTACAGGCACAAAAACAGAAGATTCACTTGTATAGAATAAGAGGTAGGATTTCTGTTTTCTTTCACTTGAATTTTCTATTAACAACTACTTTATTCCAGGTAGATGGCAAAGGAGATGACTTTAAAGTTTTGTTAATGAACATCATTTGAAGATGAAATAGTGTTACTCCAGTTTTGCTTAAGGAAACTGAGCCTCATGGAATTGGTAGTTACCATCAAGAATAAACAAATTAAAGACTCTAATTTAAAAAAAGGCAGTCAAGTGTGGTGGAATTCTGTTGCATATAATTTAATGTTGGATTGTCACCCTATAAACACTTTTGTATTTCTAACAGGAGTTTTTGAGAAGTTAAAAAAATATATATATATATGTATACCTTCAACAGGGGGAGTCTCTTTTCTACCAATGGTTATGGATGCTCTTTCTTCATATATAATTTCCTCTGGTGTCTCTTCAACTTAAAAAAACAGTATTTTACTTTAGACTACATGCAGAGTAGAACAGTGTGATTGTTAAGATGCAACATATCAACTTATTTAGATGTCCCTGAGATACTAGTAATATCAAGAGACATGATGTGAGACAGACAACAAATACAAATGTTAAGACCCCTCCCTCAATGCAAGATGATGAAGACTACTGTCGCAACTCTCCAAGATTTATAGAGCAGCCCATGTACCTGGGGCGGGTGGAGCTTCCGGTTCTTCAGAAACAGATACTTCCTTTTCTGGGGTGATGTCTTTGGGTACTGCAGGTACTTTAAAGATATTGATTTTATTGACTATTAAGAATTTAGAAGATGGGCAAGATTTTGCAAAGAGCAACTAAAGACAACAGCAGAAAGAGCTTCATTTTATAAGATTTCACAAGGAAGATGGCTTGGTAGGCTTTGGATATCCTAATTTCATAAGTGAATAGTCTGAGCTGTCTTCCTTTCCTCCTCATCTTCCATGTATTCTTTACTTGGAGGGTACTACATGGACCAACTTTGACACTTGAAAAAATGTTGTTTTACATTGCTGTGTAACAACTCCTGGATTCTCAACTCTTATTTCCATGTGAGCTCTATATTTCTAGGCCTGTTTTCTCTCTTAAGCTTCTAATGCCCATTTCACATTTGAAAAGTAAAAAATACATCCACATTCTTATTTCAAATATCAGCCTGGAAACCCAATGAATCATTCTCTTGGTCATTTGGCTTCAGCCTGTACACTTAATCTGGGCACCTCAATTTCTCTAACTGCTCTGATAATAGACAAAAACCATCCCTCAAATGCACTCTGCTTTCCCATTTTTGCTATCACTGCTTTTGGCTCTTTACTATTATCATTGTCTTTCAATATCTTGAGTTGCTGCCAATTACCTTTCTAAGGCCCAAATCCTATTACTTTGAACACTTGCATCAAAACATTGGAAGCTTTTTATTGTCTATGGCTACAAGGGAAAGTATAATCCTTCTCTGGTATCCGGAGAACTTAAATATATGAATCCTAGCTTTATATCTTTAAGCTATTTAGTAACCAGTCCATAATCAAATTGTGTGTATTGTATGGACTTTGAACTTCCTTGCCTCTTCTGCCTCTCTTTTTTAAGTATGCTTTTCCCTAAGATACTCTTTTGCCAATTTCTACATGGAAAAGTTCATTAATTTTACAACAGTTTCTCCCACACTAATTTCCACAATGCTTCTATCTTAAATGAGTCTTTGTTTGCTCTGTGTTTCTGTGGACTTTCACCCTCAGTTTCTTTCTTCCTGCTTGCGCTTAGCGTTGTGCTATTCATTCTCTCTTTAGAGTTAAATTCCTTAAGACAAGCTGAGGTATTATATTTTCTAGAACACTGTATTGTTAATAGTGACATTCAACAAAATATGTTGAATTCAGCTGTTCTACCTGTTTTTCGCCTGTACTGATGCTTATTCGTGTTTTCTCTTCATGTTTATCCCATTTTCTCTCTTTGTCTTCACTGTTTGTCCTTTCTCCCTATAACAATTGGTTTATGTATTTGGTAATTTTTTGTTCTAAGAATTAAAACACTTAGTGAGTGATCAGTGAGTTACATTTCTTCCCGGTAGATACCTTTTTCTGGGCGGACTTCTCGTCTTTTGGTAACAGGAACAGCAGGTTCTTTCTTTACTGGAGTAAGTTTCTTGGGCAGCTCAGACACTTTGAAGATATTAGTTTAGTTTTAAAAAGGGTATCAAAATGTTAAAAACCAAAAGTCTGTAGTTAATGGAGCAACATTAAAAGTAGTGGAAGTGAAGGACATATTTGTCCCTGCTTTGTAATATAATAAAGATAATTTAGTAGATTACAGTTTAAGATATCAGAATACTTTTAAAGAATTATAATATTATTTATGACAAGAATACCTTTGGTTTCTGGTGGTTCTGGCTTCTTAATGATTGGCACCTTCTTTACTGGGACAACTTTCTTTGGCATCTCAGGTACTTCAAAGATATTAGTAGCATTTAGTAAAATATTGCAAGATGTAATCTGTTAATAATAACTTTACAAGTCTGCTCAGTACCATAACATAAATAACAGTAAACTAACACAATACAGGACAACACATAATGAAAAAACACATTTTAGACACACACAAAATGATGCATATATTTATTTTAACATATGTACCTTTAGGAGGTGGAGGTTCTGGTTTTTTGATGACAGGAAATTTCTTCTCTGGAATGATCTTCTTTGGCTCCTCAGGTACTTGGAGAACAGGAATTTCTTTTAGAGTCAAATGATTACAAGGACAATATAAATGATAACAAATGAACAAAAAATTCCACATATATTTCTTTTGTAAGAATGTTAGAAAATTCTGGAGGATCAAAGTTTTCGTTTTGAAAATAACTGTTTTCTTGTCAGTGAAGTCAAATTTCGAGCATGGAGGTAGACTATCACCAGTTTAACTTTAATACATTGCATAATAAATATAAAAATCACGTTTTCCAATCCAGTGGATCCTGCCTTGTACCTGGTGGAGGCGGAGCTTCAGGTTCCTCCTCTTCCACAACAGGAACTGGCTCTTCCTCAACAGGAACTGGCTCTTCCACAACAGGAACTGGCTCTTCCTCTTCAGGAGCAATTTCCTCAGGCTCTTCATATACTTTAAAGATATTAGTTAATTTTACTTGAGTATATGGAGCCGAATTCTAAGGTGCATGATGTACCAAAATAATAAACAGCAATGCAGATTTGCCCACTTATCAATTAATATCTTCCCTTGTATTTGTTAAGATGAAATCTGTCTAGCTTGTCCTGAACTCTGGGCCAATGGATGTGAATGCTTGGAAAGTCCCTTTAATATTTAACCCCATTTATATTCTTAAGTCTTTTCATTTTTCTGTGTACATTAGAGAAGTTATATTTAACACAGCTTGCTGTGGTCTGTGCAGAGCATAGCACTGACTGATAAGCACAAATAGACTGGAGATCAGAGGTAACTTACAGTGATAAAGTAAGACAAGGAAAGGACAGAATGATCAAGAGACAACGAGTTAAGAAAGAAAAGTAACAAAGGTCCATTTCCAAAGCTCATTAAAGGCTTTGTGTGTACCTTCTGCAGGAGGGGGAGGGGGCTCCGCTTTCTCAGGAACAGGGACAGCTGCTTTTTCTTCTATCACAGGTTTCTTCGGCACCTCTGGCACTTTAAAGAGATTAACTAGTTTTACTTCTGGGTAGTGGAGAAGAAGTACTTGAAATTTATAACATATTTATTTCAGATTTTGTTCAAAGAACTCAGGGACAGATTCAAGAACAAAATTCATGCTGTCATCAGGGATCTGCTCTGGTATTTCTATCTCAGGGACAAGGAAAAGAGACTATTTAGAGTCACAAAAACATGTTAGTAAACTCTTCCAAACCTTAAAAAAAAAGTGCAGCATCTTTTTAAAAAATTAGTGATAAAACATATAACTTTGAAAACCAAGAATAGCAATTTAGTAGTGATGAATGTAAGAGGATTGGTGAAGAGTTCGGTCATAGGTGATTTGGGAGACCCAAGGTGAGTACTGGAGAAACTCATTACTGGACTATACCTTTAGGTGCAGGGACTTCTGGCTTTTTGGGAACAGTTACTTTCTTTTCTGGAACAACTTCCTTTGGAACTTCAGGCACTTTAAAGATATTAGGTTTTTGACATTATAAACAGTTGTCAGTAAACATTCATCACTTTTACACAGAAAACATCCCTATTTTAAGAGTGGGAGCAGTATCCATCTCAGTCCAATAGAGGGCAGTCACATGTACCTTTAGCTGGTGGAACTTCTGGTTTTTTGGGAACCACGCGAGGCACTTTCTTTTCAGGAACAACTTCCTTGGGTACCTCGGGCACTTTAAAAGATATTAGTAATTTTTAAGCTCATGGTTTCAATGACGTACAGAAATCATTAAGTAAAGCAGTGGCAAGTAATATGCTGGATACACTTTCTGTAGGAAGTTAGTGGTCATGAGAAGTACCTTTCGCTGGTGGTGGTTCTGGTTTCTTAGTAACGACAGCTTTCTTTTCAGGAACCGGCTTCTTAGGTGGAACTACCACTAAAGATATTAGAGTTGATGTTTTAGGAGGACTGAAGGTGTGTGTGTGTGAAAAAAGAAGCAAGTTCATCACACCCAATGGAAGGAGGAGGGTGAACCGAAGATCCTAGCAGTTTGGCAAATACCTTTTGGAGGTGGTGCAGGCTCAGGCTCTTCTGGAACTTCTTCCACTGGCTCAGGCTCTTCTGGAACTTCTTCCACTGGCTCAGGCTCTTCTGGAACTTCTTCCACTGGCTCAGGCTCTTCCGGAGCAAACTCCTCAGGCTCCTCCTCATACACTTAAAAGACATCATCTCATTTCAATATTAGAGCCAACTAACATAGATGGCACATTTCAAAAAGAGATCTTCACAACTCAAGGGAGATTTTATCCTTTGAAAGACACTGATTCAAGAAATCTCAATGTTACCTTCTGGGGGAGGGCTTTCCGGTTTGGGAGGAAGAACTTCAGGCACCTTCTTTACTGGGACAGCTGCCTTTGGAGCCTCAGGCACTTTAAGGGTATTAGTACGGTCATAATTAGACAGAGTGCACACAAGGGAACAGTATCATCAAACACAGTGACAGCAGGGTGACTACCTTTAGCGGGTGGGACTTCAGGTTTTTTAGGAGGAGCCACAGACACCTTCTTTTCAGGGACCACTTCTTTGGGAGGCTCAGGCACTTAAAGAGATTAGTGAAAGTACACTCAGGAGTTATGAAGACTATTGGGCCAATACTTTCCAGACCAGCAGACTTAGAAGTTGTGAAACCTAAAGTCAATGACAAATACCTTTAGCGGGTGGGACTTCAGGCTTTTTAGGAGGAGCCACGGACACCTTCTTTTC
>PVIC010040415.1:0-16662 GCA_004025085.1 Thryonomys swinderianus
TGAGTCTCCACGCCCAGCATTGTATGTGGTTTCCGGCGATCGAACTCAGGACCTTGCACTTGCGAGGCAGGCGCCGGAACCACTGAGCTAACCCTCCAGCCCTGGTTCAGTGTATTTTTTAATTCTTTTGGGTAAGACATTAATCTTATTCCTGATCTTTGGGTCATGGATTATTCATGTGAAGACAGTTGGCTTAGATCATGGCAGCTCATGTCAAAAGCCCACACCTGGTTGCCTGCAGAGTGGTTCTTTCTATGCATTCTGTTGATTTGGTTGCTGCCTCATAGATAAACATACGGTCTTTTTTGCCCAGTAGAGGAGAGTGATTAGTGCTTTGTTGTGGGGATCCTGGTTCAGTGCTTGTACTTAACAACATAAGCTGTAGGACAGAATGTTAACTGGTTTACAATAACTGCGTGTGGGAACAACAGTCTTGGGCTGCCGTGCCTGTCAGCAGCCCTTTGTGCTGTACCTCAGATCTTAGCATTCCTGTGTTGTCTCCTCTTCCTTTCTCAGCTCAGAAAATGTCTCTCATGGCTGCTGCCTTTGGTCAGAACTAAAAGTTCAGGATCACCAGTGACTGTGGGGCCATTAAGATATAACATCTCTGAGCACTGGTGTGTATCCCAGAGGTGCCTTATCATGAACTTCCTGCAGTTAACTCTATTGATAGTGTCTAGATTGGGCCCTTGTTTGGAAAGTTGTCTCTAAATTCCTCAAGAGAATTCTTGGTAGACTTGAAGAAATAAAATTCAATGGTACGTCAACTGGAACTGTGGCTTTGAAGAGAGTAAATCTGAGTGGGGAAGACACGCAGGAGGGCCAGCAGCTGTCAGAGATGATAGATGAAACCTATTAGAGACAACGTGGGCCTGTTGTTTTCAGCAGGGTCCTCTAGAAAGCAGCGCCTGGGGGGGGAAGGCTCAGGTAAGGAATGTGGAGCCAGGCGAGCGGAGTAGGGAGATCAGCAAGAATAACACAGGAAAAGACGAAGTTGACCCGGAAGTGTGCTCTTGGGCTGTTACTGTTGTGAGCAATTAAAGCTGAGTCCCATTGTTCTTATAGGAACCATGTAGGTTGTGTTTCATTCTTTATCCCATTTACAGATGAAAATACTATTTATGCACTGTCTTCCATCTTCCACTGCTCAGAGGCTTCCTGTGGGACATTAGATCTCTGCTTCTTGAACTTGCACTTCAGTATTTCTTTGCAAAGTGGCCTTTGCAAACTGGCTTCCATAGAGCAGTTGTAGGTCAGAAAGCAGGAGCTGAACAGTGCAGATGAGGCCTGGTTCTCTGTGTGGCAGGAGATTCGTCCACAGCCTCTGGCGTTTGAATGTGGCTTGTGAGGATAGAGACAGGACCAGGTGTATCTAGTTCATACCACCTTTGCAGTCTAGCATCTCTTTTTGGTGGCCACTGGAGGCCTCTTTATCTCCCAAAGCTTCAGGAGTATGCACTCTTTCAGCCTGCCTGGAGCGGAGGACATGCATTTATTACAATCCCTCTAACTTTTTTCCCTTCCCTTATTACTTTTGACGGAATTAGGTCTGTTGATCTATTAGACTTAAAGCCACTAAGTTAAAGCTGGCTTTAAGATTGGCTCAGCAAAGAGCCCCCAGACTCATTGCAAAAGGGGCATTTGTGCGAAGGTGTTAATGCCTGGGCAGGTCCGCTCTGTGTCATAGGTAGAGTATCCGTCAGCCAGAACACTTGGCACTACAAGTGCTGTGCTCCAGATAGGCCAATTTTTCAGATTTTTAAATGTCATTTGTACATATCCAGTGAGAAGTGTTGGGAATGGGATCAAGTCTAAACACAAAATTCATTCATTTTTACATATACCTCACACATACAGCTTGAAAATAATACGATAGGACATTCTCAGTGTACCTGCATTTTACTGTAACTGGTCATATGAGCTCAGGTGTGGGATTTTCCACGGTGACCATCCTGTAACTGCTCACAAAGTTTGGGATTTTGGAACATTTCAGATTTCCGATTAGGAAGATTAAGTGCCTAATACTTGGGGAGAGGCAGGAAGCTAATATGATTCTTAAATGAAATACAGAAGAAAAGCTGCTGGGCTTTACATGAACACAATTACTCCTACCACTTCTTAAAGTGCTTCTGAGCTATTATGTCACTGTCATAACAGACACTAGAGCATATAAGGAGAAAATTAAGCTCTTACCGTCTCCTGCTTGATGGAACGTGAGAGATTTTCTCTCATTTTTTACTGTCCTTATAGACTCTGCTACCTGTTGAAGAGTCCAAATTACTCATATTTTAGAGTTCCATTTTGTGATAAAAATCCAGGGTTGAGGCGTTATGAATTGTGTTGTTACAAGGTATGCACATATCACTGTAACATGATGTCTAACTTCTTTGGAAAGATACCAAGAAGGGGAGTAGCTGGGTCGAATAGAATTTCTAGTTGAGCTTTTTGAGAAATCTCTACACTGATTTCCATAGTGGTTTTACTAGTCTGTTTCCACCAACAGTGTACAAGGGATTTTTGTTGTTGTTGTTGTTTTTCACCCAGTGTGTGTTGTTTGATTTCTTCATGACGGCCATTCTTTCTTGGGGAAGATGGAATTTCATGTTCTAGTTGGAATTTCTCTAATGGCAATGATGTTGAACCTTTCTTCATGTATTTATTAGCATTCAAGAAGATCTTTGTTTCAGTTGCCCACTTTTTGATTGGGTCTTTTATTTTGAGGAGGTCCAATTTTTTTTTGAGATATTCTGATAGTAGTCCTCTGACAGTGGAATAGCTGCCAAAAATATTTTTCCAGTGGGTAGGTGGTCTTGTCACTCTGTTGGTTGTTTCTTTTGCTGTGCAGAAGTTTTAAATTTGATGATTCCATTTGTTGATTCTTGGTACTATTTCCTATACAAGCAGGGTTCTATTCTGAAAGTCCTTGTTTAACCCTGTGACTTTGAGTTTTACCTAGTTTGTCTTCCAGCAGGTTAAATGTTTCTGTTTCAACGTTTAGATTTTTGATCCATTTTTACTTTATTTTAGTAACTGGTGAGAAAGATGAGTTTAGGGTCAAATCTCAGGATTGCCAGTTTTTCCAGCACAATGTGTAAAAGAGGTTATATTTCTGTCAGTATAAATAAATTTTTGTTCTTTTTTGTCAAAAGTTAAGATAGTTGAATGTGCTTGGGGTTGTTTTCGCATTCTGTATTCTGTCTCATTGATATACATGTCTGTTTTTGTGCCAGTGCCATATTTTTTTTTCTTAAATCATAGTAGGTTTGTAATATAACTTCAAGTCCAGGAGTGTGTGGCTTCCTGCTTTACTCTTGTTGGTCAAGACTCTTTATTCTTCTGGGTCTCTTCTAGTTCAGTATGAATTTTGGGATTGTTTTCTCTAGTTCTGTGAAGAATGCTGTTGATATTTTGAGTGGGATCGTGTCAAATACCTGTATCAGTTCTTGGAGTATGGTAGTGCCCTAGTCTTTATACTGGTTGTATGTCTACAGATTGTCTCTTAACTTCTTGAGGGAAAATGGAGAGATTTGAAAGTGGATTAAGTTCTTTTGTGATCCAGACATTAGTAGAAAACACAATAAATACGTATTAAATGGATCTTGTTACCCTGTACTGTATACTCAGCTAGTCATTGCTGGAATGCAATACCTGACACCTACGACTCTTCTAGACAGAAAGGTTTATTTTGGCCCAGTTTGTAGAGGTTTTAGTCCTTAGACAACTGTCTCCCAAACAGGGTGGCATGCAGAGCAGAAAGAGATGACAGGGCAGGCAGCAAGCTGAGGGATAGATACATACCATTCCAAGCCACACCCACAGTGACTCACCTCTTCCTTGCAGTGTCACACTCTTGATCCAGTCACCTCCCCAAAGCTCCACCTATGAACTCATTAAGCCTTGGGGTTATATCTACAAATGTAAACCATAATCGTGGATTTTAGGGGTCTTACAAATCAAAGAGTAGTCTAAAGTACTTTTTTGTTTTTACTTGTGCTTTTGACAGTCTTGCTTCTGTAGTTCAGGCTGGCCCTGAGCTGACTATGTAGCCCAGGCTAGCCTCAAGCTCATCAGTGCTCCTGCCTCAGCCTCCTGAATGCTGGGATGACAGGCATGAGGCACCACCCCTGGCATTGTGGTATGTGGTACTGATTGCTGGTTAGTGTCAGTCACCACGCCCAGCATTGTGGTATGTGGTTAATGAGGACAGAATTTGGGACCTTTCCCTTGAAAGGCAGATGCCAGAACCACTGAGCTAAATCCCCGGCCCTTGACTTATTTGTTTGCAAAATAAGCTTTGCTCTGTTAGCATAAACCTGTCTGAGCCACCTGTTTGTTGCTGTAATAAGTATTACTGGAGGGAGAATTACCTAGGGTTAGTGATAAGTATTTAGTATACCTGTGTATATATTTCACATATTTATAAAAAATACAGCAGGAAAGGGTAAAATTCCGGTCAAATACACTAATTTTAGGAAAATTTCCTCATTGATGAATAGCCTTTTAAGGATTACATAGCACATTGTGGCTGTTCTTCCTACATTTGTTAATAAGGTGCACCACAGCAAGACTTCGAGTTCTTGGCAAATCTTTGATCTCCTGAACATCATCGAGAGCACAAAGCTTGGGCTCGTAACTAGTGGCCTTTATTCCGGGATTCTAGATCCTGCACACATCTCAGGCTTGTCACCAATGCTGTGAGCTGTGCAGTGTTTTCCCTTTAGCATGACACATGTAAAACACAGGTAGGAGTGCCCTTTGGAGCTTCCCACTTTGTGCCTGAGCATTTGGGAAAGTGATAATGATCTCTAAGTAGATGGGAGCGCTTCTGTTGGAGATTAGTTATTGATTTTAAGAAAATCAAATTTGCTTCTTGAACAGATGTGCCTTAGAATTGCATTGGACTTTTCATTCCCGTAGCTGGTGTGACCCACTAGCAGGAGACAGACACTTAACCATTGAAATAGTAGCTTATCTTTGCCATGTTGTAGAGTGATTGTTTATCAAGTACTTGGGTATGAGTTCCTTCTATTCCAATTCATTTCTGGTGTAAAATATCTTCTAGGGGGCCAGAGGATTACCTCAGTGGTTCTGGCACCTGCCTTGCAAGTGCAAGGTCCTGAGTTCAGTCCCCGGTAACCACATACAATGTTGCGCATGGTGACTCACACCCACCAGCCATCAATACCACATACCACAGTGCCAGGCATGGTGGCTCACACCTGTAATCCCAGCACTCAGGAGGCAGAGACAGGAGGATTGCTGAGTTCGAGGCTTGCCTAGGCTACATAGTGAGCTCAGAGCCAGCCTGAACTACAAAGCTAGACCCTGTCTCAAAAAAAAAAAAATCTTCTAGGTTGATTATGTGATATGAGAAAGAGAATATGGAAAAATATCACAAAATGGCCAGCTTCAAGCCAGTAGTAATAAAGTTTTGTCCTGAAAATGAGATACATACCATGTAGACATAAGTAAATTATATGCAAATAAGAACCTTATGCCTGCATATGGCTCTGAGAAAACTTCCTGGCTTGTTCTTACTGCCTTGTTACTGAGTGTCTGTATCAGGCCTCTGTAATCTCAGGTAATATGGCTGGCCTGGAAATGAGCTGTTTCTAGTTCAAAAACTGAGGGAAGGGCTGTAGCTCTATGGTAAAGCATCTGTTTAGCATGTGTACTGGTCTGGATCAGTCTCCAACACATCTCTACACACCCCCTTTCCCCAAATAGAGCACTGGTCTCTGCATCCATGATGTCTCTGGCCACAACTCCTGCTGTGCGCCTTGTTCACTCCACCTCCAATGCTGTCCATTTTGGCCAAACACCTGGTAGAGGCAGACTGACCCCAGAGCCTTGGCACAGACTGGCAGCCTCTGTTTACAGTGCTCCTCCCTTGATAACATGATGTGTGCCTTTGCTTCAAGTCTGTAATCAGATGTTACTTTCTCATGAGCTCTTCACTGGCAATTTGTCTAAAACTGAAAAGCCTTCTCATGTTTCTGTAACCTGCTTTTATCTTATTATCTAAAACATTTTATATTTTGCCTGTCTATCTTTTGGGAGGCAGGAGTATTTGTACCAGAAAGCAATTTCTGTGGGGCAGGGGTAGTTGTCTGTTTGGCTTATTGTTGCTTTTCCATTCCCTAGAGCAGCCCTGGAACACAGCAGATGTTCAGTAAATACTTGTTGAATCTTCAAATAGTGTGCATTCGTTGGTGTGGAATTAGGCTGCTTTCAGATAGTTTATGTTGATGTGTAACTAGTGGGTCATGTATCTTTTCTGCCTTCTTCGAAAAGAGGAACAGTTACCACTGAGTCAGAATTAACTTGTTTTTTTTTTTTTTTGAGACACGGTCTCGCTTTGTAGTTCAGGCTGGCCCTGAGCTCACTATGGTGCCCAGGCAAGCCTCGAACTCAGCAATCCTCCTGTCTCTGCCTCCCGAGTGCTGGGATTACAGGCGTGAGCCACCACGCCTGGCACTGTGGTATGTGGTATTGATGGCTGGTGGGTGTAAGTCACCACGCCCAACGTTGTATGTGGTTACCGGGATTGAACTCAGGGACCTTTGCGCTTGCAAGGCAGGCGCTGGAACCACTGAGCTAAATCTCCGGCCCAGAATTAACATTATTAAAATTCAGGTTTTTCTCAGGTAAGGGGTATTGCTTCAAGCTGAGGCCGGGGGCTTCATTACTAAGTAGTTATTGTGTACATGCATTTGTAAGGTTACACAGGTGCACTTGATTCCAGAACACACGGGGCTAAGTAGGTGCTTCATTTTGGGGAAATGGACTTGTAAAATCTATTAAAAAAAGGACTTTCCTAGAATCATGCCTGAGGTTCTTTTTGGCTCCAGAGTGGTGTTATTCTGCAGCCTGAGAAGCGGAAGGTGTGGGGCTTAGTCAGTGGGAGGAGACTTGGACGCTTCCTGAGCATCCACAGGGCTACAGGTCCTGGGAGTATAAGGTCAGTGCACATGCTGCTGTTGGAAGATGGAGAGCTGAGAGACCAGAAGCGGAGAAGTAGAATCACACCTAACTATTGTTCTGTGTGGGTCCGGGAAGTGGACAAAAAGCGGGGGGTTGTGGTCAGAAGGCCAAGTATACAAGACAGGTACTTTCCGTGGAGTTGGACCTGAAGGATGGGTACAGGTTCTAGACAGGCTGGGATAGCAGTTCAAGAATTGGCAGGATTAATGGGGGATGGGAGAGGGAGTGGCATGCTAAAAATGTCATTTTCTCTGCCATCTACTTGTGGGAAATGGAAATACATGTATTTATTTGTAAGGAGTGCTTCAAGATTTGGCATTTGCTTGTATAATCATGTGTTTGGGACCGTTTGTTTAGAAGCCAGCGAGAACCTCCCATCTGGGAGAACTACTGTTTGTCTTCTGTATACACTTGTGCGTGTGTGTGTGTGTGTGTAGAGGGTATTGGCATGAAGTTAGTGAAAAATACTTGAGATTTGCCAAGGATATGCAGGTAACAATGGAAAAAACCCTAAGCTTCATAATTTAAGGTTAAAACTCTCAAGACAGAAATCTGGAAAAAAGAGCTAACATGACATTGCAAAGTTAATCATGGACATGAATTTGGAAAACATCCTAGTTTAAAAAAAATCTTCATTTCTACTTTAAGTCTATTTTAAGGCTTGAGATAACGGAAAATTTAAAAAACAAAGACAGAAAAATGTAGCAGTGAGAAGGTTGATAGGAAGCTACTGAGCAAAACGCTGGAATGGATTCGTTTCAAAACCATCCCACATCTTATTCAAATATTGACTCCCAGGAAAGTGAAATTCTGAATAAATGTAAGACTCTCAGTGTTCTATTTTAAACAGTTAGGCTTTTCCTTTTCTGAGGTATGTTTAACTTTTGAGAGAACAGGAGTACAGCACAATTTTTATGCTTAGCCTTTGCCTTCTTGGAAATGGCACATTAATTTTTTTAGAGGGAAGGGAATGTAACAAAGTGATTTTAAATTTATTTTGCAAAATATATGGTCAGATTGGCTTTTTCTCCCCCCAGCTTCTCTTGGGCTACCCCAACTCCTAATATTTTTTTCTCTACCCTTTCTGTGAAGGAATTCAAGGAAATGAGAAAGATAAGCTCCAAGTTAAATGTCACATGGACACTGTTAGAATTAGTTGTTTCAGAAAATTTTTCTCGGGAAGTTTTTTACAGTAGAAATATGGTTACCATAAATGTATACTTGAGACACTAATGCTCCTTAACTGCCTTTGAGTCTTAATTCTAAGGTGGAAGTTCTAAACTTTTGATATGTCTTGAAAGATTCTTCCAGGATCAGATGATCTTTTTTATATTTGAGACTTTGTATCCACTTATTAATTGGAATTTCCCATTGCTTATTTAAATTCTTGACTACAGTGCTATATGGATAGTAAAAGTAATCTATCTATAGATACTTCACTTTTTATAATAGTTGGTTCCTGAAAATATGAAATATTTCAGGCACATTTTTATTTGAAGCAAATGGTTTTTCAGTAATTAAGATGATTTTTTTTTTTTAGTTCAGAGAGTCTTAAGGAAGTGTCAGCCATTAGGTTATGGATTTGACATGCAAAGCACTTTAATATTCACCCGTGCTGGTGCTTGAAAGCCTCATTTTTATTATTAATGGTGATATTTATTGTAGCTGCCATGTGGTGCTTTCTTTACCTTTTCTTATTTCTTTTCTCAGAGCAGGAAGTAATGAGTTTTAGAAATGAAACTACCCATATTCCTTGACTCGGCTTCTGAGTCCCACAGTGCAGCCTGGATTTGAACACGAGCCGCAAGGGCAGGGGTTGGTCTCTCGTGGGGGTGGTCACTCCTGCGGGCAGCCGTGTGGTGTGGGAGCCTTTGAATGGCCCACAGCTTCTTGCTCTAGACTTCCTGCTTTGGGGCTTGTCATCTAATTACCTTGACTGAACATACTCTTTCTAGGGAGTCTTCTCCCTGGTTAAGGATGCTTTTCATTCCGGAGATACTAAGAGTATATGTGTTTTTCCCTGTTGGCAACCTGCGAAGAGTAGGCATCCAATGCAGGATGTAAGCTGTGTAGAGAATGACTGGGCAGCCGAGGTCCAACGCTTTCTTTCCTGCTCTCCAGTCTTGGTAGCTGCCCTTTCTTTGTCAGGTGGCCCTCGGGAGAAGGGGTGGGTAGAGGGGAAGGGACAGCGTCTGGGGGTAGCCAGGGGAGTAGCTGAGGGCAGTATTGAGGTGATTCTCTTAGGCAAAGGAGGATGAGATCATCACTCTCAACTTGAAATTCTCCACAGATGGTACACTTGGCATTTATAGTTTTCCCCATTGAAGTAAATATTTAGAACCAAACTTGCCATGTTGTTCCTCGGACTTTGTTAATATTTTATTTAAAATTAGTAGTAGGAATAAATATTTAAATGCAGGTACAATTTTAAGACAAAATCTGGACATTTCAGCCAGGCTATGTGTTGGAAAGACAGCCTGCTCATTGATAGTGCTTGCAGCGTGCGGCCCTGTCTCACCGGTTCTCCTGATAACCTTAGGGATTTGCCAAGAGCTTTAGACTCACATTTACTGGGGGAGGAAGCATGGGTGTGAATTAACCTTGAGAATCTCACAGCTAGTGGAAAATTAAAGGTTTTTTTGGACTCGGTGTTCGCACTTGTGAATTCAGGTGACGGCATTGAGTAGTGATCATGTGTTCAGACATCCACAATGGAATAACTTGGCTCCACGCTGAGCTGCTTTCCTCTCTGGTTTCTGAAGGGATTTCATGTCTACTTAGAATTTAGTATGTGTAGGTGTGTGTGAGAGAGAAAGAAAGTTTTCTCCTGCTCTCTTGATATCTGATTGCTGACCATAGAAATACTAAAAGTTTTTTGATTTCTTCCACACTTTGATTCCGTGGTTAATGAGGAGGTCAGTGGCTGCTATGACTTTGTGCTAAGCAACTTCTTAACATTTGAAAAATCAATAAGACCTCCATTGATCACATTTTAAGTCAGGCAAAGAAACAAACAAGCTAGCCACACAGATCCTGGATGTCAGATTTTACGCTAAGCATTTTATGTGCATGATCTAATTTAATCTTCATGATGGCTTTTAAGGGTCATCATTACTATTCCTCTTTTAAAGATTAGGAAATTAATGCTTAATGAGAAAGCTTAAATAACTCACCCGAGGTCACATGTCCAGAACGTGATGGAGGTGGGGCAAAGAAGCTTGTCTATCTGGCTTCAAAGCTCAGTGAAAAGGTTGCCCTTTTTTTGGATTGCAATAAGCATTTCAAACAATCAAAAAGTATTTCAGTGGACTCTTAATACTTAGGCAAATTTACTGTTATTAAGGGATTAAGGAAATAGCATCTTTATTCTTCTGCGCTCTGAGTAAAAGATTGAGGCCAAAGTAGATGGCTGTTGCGGTTCATTGTGAGTGAGATAATGTAACTCTCACATCACACGTTTCTCCAGTTACCTGCACATGAGGTTATTGAAACATGGGACTCAGGCTTCCATCCTCATCTATTCCCATTAGTTATGTACAGATTAAATCCAGAGGAGCTTTACAGACTCCTGTAGGGTTCAACATAAAACTCTGAATTCTGATTTCTACCCTGGTTCTCATTTCCCTCTCTCTTGATGATTTGTGACATGATAAGTTGTCAACATTTAATAGTTTTTAGAAGTGTGCTGTTTACTGAGGCCAAGACATCTTTGAATACCCCAGCCATATATTAATGCCTGGTGTCTTCTCTGTTCAAATCCAACTCAGGCTTCAAGTCTTCAACCTCAGAGCATCTTTGTGATGAGACCAACACTTCATTCTTTTCCTTTCTCATTTGACACCTTCTAGTTGTGTTGCTAAATTAGCATCTTGTTACACACTACCTCAATTTTCTAGTGTATGTATGTGACTGTCTCTGTGTTGGTCTTGTATCACCGATAATATTATAAGCATCTGCATAAAACTGTCCTATAGCTTGTGTTTCTCTTACATTTCATGGTAGATATTCTAGTCAGTGGTACATAGTCAGTGTTCAGTAAATACTTGATAATTATGCTGCTGCACTGGCATGATTTCCGCATATCATCCACCTGCCCTTTTTCAAGCTAAGTGAAGCATCAAGACATTTAGAACATAAATTTTATGCAGACTGGAATTTTTGAATAGGTAACACATTGACGTAGTTCAGAATGAAAGACTGAGACTATAACACATACAAAGTGAAAAATGTCCTTTGTTCCTCCCTCCCATTCCCTGCACAAAAAGTGGCAACTGTTTTACACGTGTATCCTTCTAGAGTATTTGTTTTAAGCAAACCACTTTAATAATGAAAACAAAAAACTTGCTACATTTTGGCATAGAACTTTGCATACTACACAATGATTCTGCACCTTGGTTTTTATGTTTAACTCTACAACTTGTGATCCCTGTTAACTAATCTTTTTTTTTTTTTTTTTTGCTTTTTGAGACAGGGTCTCACTTTGTAGTTCAGGCTGGCCCTGAGCTCACTATGGTGCCCAGGCAAACTGCCACGAACTCAGCAATCCTCCTGTCTGTGCCTCCCGAGTGCTGGGATCACAGGCGTGAGCCACCACGCCCGGCATTGTGGTATGCAGTGTTGATTGTTGGTGGGCAAGAGTCTCCACGCCCAGCATTATATGTGGTTACCGGGGATCGAACTCAGGACCTTGCGCTTGCGAGGCAGGCGCCGGAACCACTGTGCTAACCCTCTGGCCCCCTGTTAACTAATCTTGAAAAATTCCGATCAATATTCTTTCGTAGCTTGGTGATACTCCATTATACACGTGTATGTTATTGATGGGTTCTTAAGTTGTTTTCCATTCTTTTTAACCACACTTTGCAGTGGCTAGTGGGGCTGTTAATGACATTTCACCTGGATCCAGGTGTCTATATTTCGAGGCATAGGGATTGCTGGAACACAGGGAAGTACACTTGTGTCTGTCACAGGTCTGCCATGTTGCCTTCCTCAGAAGTTTGTCATCTTTTTCTTCCATGGACCTGTTTCTCTGTCACCCTGTCAGCTGATCTTGACTCACATAGGTGCATTTTTGCCCATCAGATGGGTAAAAGATATTGTCGAAATGTAGTGTTTATTTGCATTTATCTTATGAGTCAGTTAACATATTTTTTGTATGGTTTAAGGGCCACTTACATTTTTTCTGAACCATTGGTTCATATCTTGGCCCATTAATAAAAGTTTATACTTCAGTGTTTCTAGTTTAATACCTGGCTTTATTGATGGTAGTAGTGGTTTGTTTCCTTGCAGAAGCTTTCAGTTTATGAAATGAAATTTATGAAGCTTTTTTTTTTTTTTTTTTGAGACAGGGTCTCACTTTGTAGATCAGGCTGGCCCTGAGCTCACTATGGAGCCCAGGCAAGCCTCGAACTCAGCAATCCTCCTGTCTCTGCCTCCCGAGTGCTGGGATTACAGGTTTGAGCCACCAAGCCCGGCATCTGTGGTATGAGGTACTGATTGCCAGTGGGCGTACTGTGCCCAGTATTGTTGTATGTGGTTACCGGGGATTGAACAGGGACCTTGCACTTGTGAGGCAGGCGCTGGAACCACTGAGCCAGATCTCTGGCTCTTGAGCTTTTCTTTTCTATAGCTTGTGGATTTCAAGACGTTAGGCCTTCTCTACCTCATGGATACATGTTTTCTTCTAGTGCTTTTTTTTTTTTTCCTTTAAATCTTTGCTGCATTTTGGGTCTTTTAGAGATGAGTCCAACTTTGTTTCTTTAAAATGGTTGTCTACTTATTGAAAAATTTTTCTCCAGTAAAATGAGATGCCATCTTTAACATAAATTGTAATTTGGATTATATGTTACTACTGGACAGAATGTAAGCGCTGAATGAACAAATGAGATTGATAACAGTGCACTTGTTCATGCAGCAAACATTTTTTTTAAGCACATAATAAATATTGTATGCCATGCCTTGGGGATATAAATTTGAGTGTGCCTGGACAGTAAGTACAATCTCAGTGCAGTAGGATAAGAGAGCAGAGGGGCTACGAAAGGCAGGGAGATGTTTCCCGGAGTGGACCATACTGAGTGGAGCCTTGAACATGCAGCAGGAGTTTACAAGCGTGAGGGGAAGGACATTCTAGGAAGAGGAAATGGGTGCAGAGGAAGGGACCCCTGGTGTCTGGGGGGAGATTTGCCTTAGCCCTTCATGGCCTTAGTGGGGCAGGGGACAATAGTCAGAGAGGGCAGTTGGTGGAAATTGTTTTTCCTAAGTGGTACCCGTGGGATTTGGGCACACAGTAAGGTCGTACATCCCCATGCCTTCTTCCTCCAAGCGGGGGGAGGGGAACGATGAAAAGGCCCCATGCAAATGGAAGGCAGCACTTCGGCCTGTTCTGCAGGTCAGTTGTTGAGTTTTGACACCTGTTGCTTGTTCTAGAGTACTCCAAGCTCCCGGAGCCGAAGTCTCACTTTGCTCCCCCACGGAACGCCCAGTTCTGCATCTCCCTGTAGCCAGAGACATCTCATTGCGGGGGCCCCCGGTGTGGTCACAATCACGCATCACAAGTCGCCTGCAGCCGCCCGAAGAGCCAAGAGTCAGTATCCCGGCCAGCTTCACGAAGTCAGAGAGGTAGGCGTTGCTCCCCCGGCCCCTGGGAGGTAGGGATGCGCTGTGGCTCGGCCGGCGCCTCTCCCGTGGACTGCCTTGACTTGTGAAGAGAGGGGCCTGCAGTCGGACTGTAGCCACGCAGCCCTGGCCATCCTTCTGCTTTTCAGAAAATACCTGGGCTCGGGCTGCAGCTCAGTGGTAGGGTGCTTCTAAGTATGTGTGAGGCCCTCGTTTCCATCCCAGTACTGGTAAATGAATACATAAAAAATAACCATTGATGCTGTGTCTAGGAGACCTCTGTCCTCCTGTGGAAAGAGTGAAGCAGGTCCCCAGAACGTGGGAACGACTGGAACGTGATCAGGGAAAGTCCCCATTTGTGCAGGGAAGACTAGACTGTGAAGTAACGGATCCTCGGAGACTGGTCTTGGAACTGAGGGGCATTAGGCCTGATGCTGACTCCCCTCTGTTCCTCTGTCTTTCCCCCACAGACACCCCAGGGGAGTGCTGGGAAGTGCTGACACCACTGTCCTTGGGTCAGGAGACTTGAGTGTGTAAGAGCAATCTTTGAACAGCTCAGGATCTCAGTTTGTGCGAATGTCAGGAGGAAATCAAACCAGCTTTGGCCACTTGCCAGGGGACAAGGATACTTTGTGGTAATAACCGCAACATTCTTAAGCTGTGTCTTAGAAAACTGATAGGAGAGTATTTACTTGTGCAATCCTAGGAAATTATCAACTTGGGGATCCCAGATGCCATGTCTCTGTATCATCTTTTGTAGTCATTAAGGAAAACGGACTATAAGTGAAATGATGATGGTCTCGGTGGCCTGCTCTCTGTCGATGGTGGAGGCCTAGCCCTGCAGCTTGCTTACCCTGGCTGGCTTGCCGTCCTTTGAGGGAAGAGCGGAGCCCTTCCTGTGTCTCACGGCAGACCAGGTTTCTCAGCCCATTTGCAGCACTGTGCTAGAACCTTTCATGGCAGATGTCAGGCTGATCTGGCTCTGGGCAGGAAATTTAAAATCTTTTCAATCATATCTATAGATGCGTATGAAACACACTTTGTGTTGCTTTTTTGTGCTTATACTCTACCTAATAAAGGATAAGCAGGGCCAGAGTTCTATTCTAATTTTCAGGTAGACTGCTCACTTTGAATAGTCACCCTTGGGTGTTAAACAATGAAAAGAAAACGTGGCTCTTACCCTTATTGGGTTATGTGGGTTGATATGATGAATGACTGTGCCCAAGTGTATATTGCTATTCATTTTTCATAGCACCTTCTCAAAACACTGATATGGAAAACATAGTAGAAAAATTTCAAATACATACAAAATAAATAATAGTCTGTGGTACTAGACGATGCACCTGTTGCCTAACTTGAACAATTCAGCTTTCTGCTGTTTTGATTTCATCTATTTTAAATTCCTCTCTCTCCCCAAACATACTTTTTATTGCTAAAGAATTTCAAGGAAAGATTTAAATATTGATCATTTTATTATGGCTAGCAAATACATCTATTTATATAGCATAAGTCTTTTACAATTTAATTATATCATGTTTTATGTAAATATCACTGTAGATTTTATAAGCCTTTGAGACTATAACTTTTAAAAAGGGCAGTTGAAAGTTTATGGTATTTTGGGAAGTCTGTTTCATTACTGTGAATCACTACTAGACATGGTATCGTAAGTGATCATAGGAGACCTTTGGCAGGACGTGGTGGAGTGGTACATTTAGTGAGCTGTATATTTTGGTCACATTATAACACTCTAGTATTTTATACCTGCATTTATAAAGCTTTTAAAGAGATTAAAGTATGTTATTGATATATATGAATATGAAAATGTTTAACAATCTTAGGTATATATTGCAAAAAAATAAAAGACAAAGAGTAAAACTACCATAATCATACCTCCCTACAGGTTATTGCTATTACCATAATCATACCTCCCTGCAGGTTATTGCTATAACCTCCCTACAAGTTATTTTGTATATTGAAGACCTTTACTGCCAAAAGTTAATTTTAAGTAAGTCTGATCTGTAAGTGCCATATTTATAGGATGTAGAAGAGCAGGAAGTTATAGTTGTTCATTATTATATCCCCCCTTACTGCTGACTGGAGAAAAGGTAGTGGTTTTATGGTGTCTGTCATTTCATAATGTGGTCAAATCTACTTTGGGAACTATCTGAGCAGATTTCACTCATACCAGAAAGTTCTGTACTGATAAATTAGAGTATAAAAGGCCTTTTTAAATTACTCTGCGTTTATCTGTAGTACAACTAGAGGAAAATGGAACCGTACTTTTAACCCAGCTGTATAGGGAAGATAAACTTATGACCACTGGAGCAATGGAGAAAACCATTGTACACAAGACAGATGGACCTGAATATCAAAAGAAGAGAAGAAAAATAGCCCAGCCAAAGGCAATGGAATAAATATTAAATCGAGTGCCTCAGCATGGGTGAAAATAATGGGACAGCTTAAAAGATTAAGTAGTTATTATCTGAAATACAGAGAATGGAGATGGCAAAGGTCAGATCCCAGAGTCCTTATGGGAAGTGGTTAGAAGAAGAGCATAGGGAATTTTGAGACATAGTGCCGTCATGAGAAATAGGTATATCCTCACTAAAAATTCAAGCAGTAAAAATTAAGACATGATTTTCAGAGGATTTATGTGAATTAATTATAGCTCATTATTGGTCAGGTTCAGAATGCTGGTAGCATGGCATATTGTCTTTTTTGCTACAATCTGGTCGTGTATGCTAATCACTAAACATAAAACTATATTGCTATTAACCCATAAATTCCCTCCCATTTGTGAACCATACCCTGAGGATACTATCCATGCAATTAGGAGGAAAGTTAATTTGAATAAGCTATTTTTACTAAGCTATAGATCAATACAAAATTATGAGAATTACTATATAAACAATATTTATATACTGAGTCATTATATAGCAATTTCTGTTAATAGTACTATAGGCATTATTGCTAAATAGACATGAATATGTGAAATAGGTAAAGAAGAATCAATATGGCATATATTGGACTCCATGTTCCTTTTAATAAACTGACAGTTTAAAATAG
>PVIC010040416.1:0-16665 GCA_004025085.1 Thryonomys swinderianus
CTAACTTTGTTACTATTTTAAATAAACTTAGTATTCATTGAGGAGGCAAGGTTAAGACCTGACTTCTCTATTCATGTATCTTAATGTTGTCTCTGTCCCTAAAGTGAATTGTGCTAGTTATAGAGAAATTTCCTTTTGGGCAATAGAAGATTGTATTTGTAAAATACCTTCTAAATGAGTTTTAGGGTGTTTCTTGTGTTCATCTACTACACTGGTGTGGATGACACCTTTATATTGTATCTATATTTATAGAGCCTGCATTGCCTAATATTTATTACTTAACATCAATGGTTAGTACCAAAAAGTTTGTCATTATCTTTCTTCTTTTTAAACCTTAGAGAGATCCATTATTACTGATGTAAATTTCCTAAATTTGCACTATAGACAGCAGATTGAGGGTAAAGATGTTAGGGAAAATTAATTTAAGTTGTCAGACTCTGCAAAGCTCCTGGAAACTTGCTGAGCATAAAATCATAGACCAGCGAATTTAATAGTAAAGTTTGAAACCTGGTGATCATGCCTTTAATTTGTTTTGTTTGTTTTTTGTTGTGTAGAGGATTGAACTCAGGGTTTTACCTGTGCTAGGCAAGTGCTCTACCATTGTGCCACACCCTGACTGTTACTTAGTTTGCTCTTACGTTTATCTTGGTACTTTTAACTCAAACTGACATTTCATCACTTTTATTGAAACATTTCCTCAATTTAGGCATAGATACATAGTTTTTATTTTTTTCAATTATGCTATTCCGAGAGTTAATTTATAATGCTACCTCTTAGTTTCATATACACTTTCTATAGGGTGCCAATGGCAATTTGATAAACTTAAGCTAATAGACACATGTCATTTGTATAATGTCACTAATCTGAGTAGTTTGGTGATTCACTGATTAACACTGGGAAGTTTTGTTTTCTAGATTGTTCTGTATAAATGCATGCTAATTTTAAACCATGTGGTTCATGTGTGCATGCATGCATGTGTATGTGTGTATTTTAGGTGAGTCAAAAATTATGTATCTGGGGCCGCAGGATTAGCTCAGTGGTTCCGGCGCCTGCCTGGAAAGGACCTGAGTTCTATCCCCAGTAACCACATATAATGCTGGGCGTGGAGACACGCCCACCAACAATCAACACCGCATACCACAATGCCGGACATGGTGGCTCACGCCTGTCATCCCAGCACTCGGGAGGCAGAGACAGGAGGATTGCTGAGTTCGAGGCTTGCCTGGGCACCATAGTGAGCTCAGGGTCAGCCTGAACTACAAAGCGAGACCCTGTCTCAAAAAGCAAAAAAAAAAAAAAAAGTATCTGAATGTGTTATATTCCCTTCCTAGCACTGACCTTTTTACTGACTCTAACATGGTTTTTAATTTTTTTCATTACTGGAACAAATTCTTAGAGCTGTTATGTGTAGCGCATTGTTGGGAACCAGAGAAATCTGGTAATGCAAGGTTTTGCTTTCTTAAAAAATGGAATTAATGGGCTGGAGGGTTAGCTCAATGGTTCCGGCACCTGCCTTGCAAGTGCAAGGTCCTGAGTTCAATCCCCAGTAACCACATACAATGCTGGGTGTGGAGACCCACTCCCACCAACAATCAATACCACATACCACAGTGCTGGGTGTGGTGGCTCACGCCTGTAATCCCAGCATTTGGGAGGCAGAGACAGGAGGATTGCTGAGTTCGAGGTTTGCCTAGGCTACATGGTGAGCTCAGAGCCAGCCTGAACTACAAAAGCAAGACCCTATCTCAAAAAAAAAAAAAATGGAATTCACGTAGGAAGAGTCCCATGTTTTTAAAGTACATCATAATTACCTTTTGAACATGTTTTGTGTACAAAGTATCATAAGACATTTTATGCTTGAGTTAATTTGTGAAATTTTATTACCCCATTTTATAGAAAAATATAATGTGAGACAATGTATACAGTTCATTGCCATTAATTATACTTATGTTCATATGCAGTCATCAACACCATTCATCTCTAGAGCTCTTTTATTTTACCAGTTGAAATCTGATAAACAATATTCATATAACCTTCAGGCTCTGGTAATCACCGTTCTACTTTCCATATCTATGAATTTGACTACTGAAGTTACTGTACCTTATATAATTGAGGTCATTCAATATTTCTTTTGTTTCTATCTGATTTCATTTATCATTGTCTTCAAAGTTCATTTATTTTGTAACATGTATATGTACTCCCCATTTTATTATAAAAAAAAGCTAAACCCAAAATTACATACCTAATACAGTGAAGTTGATATTTACTACAGAAATAAAAGTCAGGTCTGATGAGGTTTGATCTTGATATATTTAGCCTGGAGATACTTAGTTTAGAAATAAGAGTACAGTATTTTCTACATATTTAATGGATTTTTAGACTTATTCTGTAATTCTGGAGGTCATCTTTAGAACCACAGTTAAAAATTAGGCAGGAAGGGCTGGAGGGTTAGCTCAGTGGTTCTGGCGCCTGCCTCGCAAGCGCAAGGTCCTGAGTTTGATCCCCAGTAACCACATACAATGCTGGGCATGGAGACTCATGCCCACCAGCCATCAATACCACATACCACAGTGCCGGGCGTGGTGGCTCACGCCTGTCATCCCAGCACTCAGGAGGCAGAGACAGGAGGATTGCTGAGTTCGAGGTTTGCCTGGGCTCCATAATGAGCTCAGGGCCAGACTGAACTACAAAGCAAGACCCTGTCTCAAAAAAAAAAAAAAAAAAAGGCAGGAAATTTTTGATTTAATGTATGGAAGAATTTTCTAATAAAGCTGTTTTTGGATGGATGGGTTACCTTAAGAAATTATCTTCAAAAGACTACTGAACTGTCCTGGGGCATGGGATATTAACAAAGGAGTAATAAGGTGAATGAGGTAACTTCTGAGTTTTCCTTTAATTCTCTGTCCCTGTCATTGAAACATTGTAATTTATTTGGGATGTGTAATACACCTTCCTTCAAGACAAAATGCTAAGTTTAAATAGGAGAGAGATTGTTGGGAACATGTTTTGGGAGAAATAATTAGAAGGTCAAAATTGATCAGGCCTTCCTGGTGCAGCCGACTCTGGACTCAACTCGCCTTCCCCTCTGCTAACACCAAAGGCTCCGGGGGTCCCCCATGCTGTGAGGCTTCAAGGCGGAACTACTCCATTTTCGGCATCTGCCCTGCCCAGCGGGATCTTCATCTGCATAATGTCTCTAGGACTATGGGAGGTGTCTGCCCTGCCCATGGGGTCTGTTACATTCTGTTACTCTATAAGTGCTGAATAAAAGGTGTGGTGGGCTGGGGTCTGGGGTCTTTTGCTACTCAGAGTAGATGGATCAGGCCCAAACTTAGCCTCTCTGAACCTCATTTCTGCCTACTTACTATTTCGCTGTGTGCCGTCAACTCACAGGAGACTAGAATCTAATGTAAAGGTTCCAGTTACGTTCCCTTCCCCTGGTACCTATAAGACATCTTTGGAATGGAAGCATCGTAGATGTTTTTCTAAGTCTGTGGCACATTGCTCTTAATATCCTCAGTACTGGCCAGTTGTTTTCCTTTTTTTTGAGACAGGGTCTCGCTTTGTAGTTCAGGCTGGCTCTGAGCTCACTATACAGCCCAGGCAAGCCTCAACTCAGCAATCCTCCTGTTTCTCCTCCTGAATGTTGGGATTACAGGCGTGAGCCACCATGCCCGGCACTGTGGTATGTGGTATTGATGGCTGGTGGGCGTGAGTCACCATGCCCAACATTGTATGTGATTACCAGGATTGAACTCAGGACCTTGTGCTTGCGAGGCAGGTGCTGGAACCACTGAGCTAAATCTCCGGCCCAATGATTGTGATTTTTGACGTTTTTTAAAAAATAATTTGTCAGTAAAAAGCATAACTAACTAGTGTCTTAAAGTAAATAAATTCCGTTGTACCATTTCTTATAACAAGGACTGGTACTAGTCACTGCATTTGACTCCTGTTGTGTTAACTTTTAATAGTAAGAAGTGAACTTGTGAAAGCATGTAGTATTTAAAGCTTTTGGTAATGTTCTTATCTTGCCTGTTTCATTTACTCAAAATTACAACCTTTGGTTATTTCATTTTGGAATCTAAATTATGGAGAAAGTGAACATGTTTAAAAGCAAACTAAGAGGAAGGCTTTGAAATATAGCTTCAAATTGAGAGTGGCTGAAAAATAAAAAAGTGATTTGATCTGAGAAAAACTCAAGTTTTAGAGTAAAATTGAACTTTTAAAAAGGGTGTTGAAGGACTACAGGGAAAAAAGAAAGATTGTATCTCTTGGAAATGTAATAAATAATAGAATCAAGATGACATAGTACTAACTGTCTGATATCAAATTCATGAAAATATTTGGAAAAATAGGATGAAGTAAATAATTAGAGATTTAGGGTTGGAAATAGAGCTCTGTGGAGAGTGCCTCCTTAGCGTGAGACCCTGGGTTTGATTCCTAGCACTTCCCAAAAGAAAAACCCAGGATGAATGAAACTGTCTCCCACTTGTGTAGTTTACTAGAAGGAAGGGTCTCGTACACAGCCCTCCACTTTTCCATTCTACAACTCTGCTCATTTCCCTCTGAGAATAAAAAAGCACCCACCTACTTATGTTATTTGAGAGTTACTTTGTTTGGGTAATGTGATTCAGAAGCAGGAGCAGGCAGATGAAGTCTGTCAGTGATTCTTGACTGATAAACTTGAGGAAAAGATTTAAGAAGTGCTACCAAGCCAGGCGTGGTGGCTCACGCCTGTCATCCCAGCACTCGGGGGACAGAGGCAGTAGGATTGCTGAGTTCGAGGCTTGTGTGGGCACCATAGTGAGCTGAGGGCAGCCTGAACTACAAAGTGAGACCCTGTCTCAAAAAAAAATAAAAGAAGTGCTACCAAGTTAACAGAGGTTCGTGGTATGCATTTAGCACCTAATTAGTGCCACTATATTCTATAATTATAATGACTTTGTTATATATATATATTAATACCTATTTAGTAGCTATAGAAAGAATACTTCTAGTAATTTTAGTATTTTTAAAAGTTAAATTTAATGATTCTCTTTGCCTGAGACTCTTAATTGAATTACAGGCATGTGCTACCACACCAGGCTTCACACAGGAATCTTTTGAGTCTGTTTGTTCCTTTCCTCTCTAAGAGGGAGAGACAATGGATCTTGTGTTGTTGACTTGTCACAGTGAAATTATTGATTTTCCACTGATTATCTTTAGCCAGGGCTGATCTAGACAAAATTTAAAAATGAAACAACACAGAAAAAACTGCTGAATCTTAGAAACCTGAATCTAGACGTCTGGAACTTGATGAGCAGGTACTGTCAGTCTCGATGGCAGTGCCATCTATGAGTGAAAGGCTAGCCAGATCTGTGTGATGTATAATAATCTGGTTTTATCTTAATTCACCTTTGAACACCCTATGGGAGGTATAATAATCTAGTTATACTCAAGTTCATTTTTGAATTAATGTTTAATACCATACCGACCAACAATAGCAGCTGCACAAATATTTATTTAAATGACTGGGTGAAGCATAATGCTGAGCTTTCAAGATGCTTAGGATTTGCCTGGATCTAGGCCTGGCGGTACAATCCTATAATACCAGCACTCACGAGGCTGAGGCAAGATTGCTGTGAGTTTGAGGCCAGCCTGGCATACATGATGAGTTCAAGATGAGCCTGAACTAATTGGCAACACCCTGTCTGGCAAAAAAAAAAAGGAAGAAAGAAAAAGAAGAATGAAAGGAAGGAAGAAAAAGAAAGCGAAGACAGAATGAACACAAGATTCAGTGGTCTCTGAAACCAATAACTTGAATGCACAGGGGAATAAAGTTTACATAGACTTGAATGTGAAAGCTGGGGCCTTTTTTTTTTTTTTTTTTTTTTTTGCGACAGGGTCTCACTTTGTAGTTCAGGCTGGCCCTGAGCTCACTGTGTAGCTCAGGCAAGCCTTAAACTCAGCAGTTTTCCTGCCTCTGCCTCCCGAATGCTGGCATTACAGGTTTGAGCCACCAAGCCCGGCATTTGTGGTATATGATACTGATTGGGGGTGAACTGAGCCACCACGCCCGGTATTTTTGTATGTGATTACTGGGGAATTGAACCCGGGACCTTGCACTTGCTAGGCAGGAGCTGGAACCACTGAGCTAACTCTCCGGGCCTGGGGCTTTTGATTTATACAAAGATAATTGACAGATAATAAGAAATACCCTTCTTCTTTTTTTTTTTTTAGGCACCACATCTGGCTTTAAAAATCATTTTATCTTTTAGTTCAGAGTAAGTAATATTAAAGCAATATTTTTCAAATTGGTTTTTTTCTTTGCTGTAAAGACTTGTAGAATATGTAACAACATCTCTGTTTAACCAAAAATATTTCTAGATGTTTCCTGGAGGAAAAGTTATTCTAAGGTTAAGAACCATTGCCCTAAAGGATACTTTTTTCAACATAGGAAAGGATGGGTAGGGTGAAGGATTTCCAAAATGATCAAGATACAACTTACATATGTACCAGGTGCTCAAAACGAGTGTAAATATTATGTACAGTAAATGTAAACTAACAACTGTGAAATAAATGAAAATTAACCCTCAAAATATAGAGAGGTTTAGGGAGATTCTTAACAGTATGGTGTCAGCTTGACCAGGAATGATGTCAGTTGGACAGGAACATGTATTTTGCAATATAGGGTGAGTTCCCCTCATCCAAAATGCTAAGAATCAAAAATGTTTAAGATTTTCATATTTTGGAATAGTATTTATGGATGCATAACAAAATATCTTGGAGATGGGGCCCAAGTCTAAACCTAGAATTTGTGTTTTATATATAGCGTATATACATAGCTTGAATGTAACTTTATATAATAGTGTGTGAAATGACGTTTCATGATGTGGTATTTGGCATTAGGCCAGCACTCTTTAGGTCATACTCTGTCTCAAAAAACTAAGAAAAAAAAAAAAAGAATAAACATTTACTGACTACCTGTGGATGGAGCACTATATTAAGATGATAAGTAGTTGTAAGAACTTTGGTGGTTAGAACTTTGTGAAAAAGTAAGGCTTTTTCATGAAAATTGAAAGTAAAGTTTGGCTTAGGAAAATGGAAAAGAAATTCTTTTTTATTCCCATAATGAAAAGAACTATTAATAAGAATACCAGTTATAGCCAAGATGTCTATTATGTAAGAAATCGATCATTTAGTTGATCATTTTGGGAAACAAGAGAGTTAGTTTTTTGTTGTTGTTTTGTTCTATTTTTGAAACAGGGTCTTGCTTTGTAGTTGAGGCTGGCTCTGAGCTCACTATGTAGCTCAAGCTAGCCTCGAACCAAGAGCAATCCTCCTCCCTCTGCCTCCTGCATGCTGGGATTACAGCCGTGGGTCACCATGCTAGCATTGTGGTATGTAATATCAGGGATCAAACTTGGGACCTTGCACTTGCCAGGCAGACGCCAGAACCACTGAGCTAAATCCTTGGCCTGAGAGTTTTTTTATAGAAGAGGACCTAGTTTGGGCTCAGGGACCATATAGCTTTGGGCTGTATCTGATGGAAATGTTTTGGGCCGTGGAACAATGTTATATAGATCTGTATTTTAGAGAAGTAAGTATTGGAAGGTAGAGGATAGATTGGAAGGCTGAAAGTCTACAATATATGAGGTAATTGGTTAAGATTATTGTTTTGGTCTGTATTTGCTCTGAAGGACCCTAGACTCCAGTGAGGTCTATGGAAATGAAAAGATGTGGCTATGAGAGACATTAGTGAGTCGGTAGATGTGTTGATTGAATATGTGGAGGCAGAAAACAGCCAAAGTTAGTTCAAAATTTTTTAGTATACATTGTTTTCAACCTTTAGATCATCCATCACCTATGGCTTTGGTAAGTGATATGGAAAAAAACCCAGAAAACCTGATGAGAAAGAAGCCAGGGCACTAATTTAAACTGAGTTTGCTATAGAAAATGGGAAATTTTGATTATTGTTATTTGGGAGAGAATTAGTTATTGGTATTTTCTAAGGAATAAATAAGGTGAAATTAGTAAGAATTAAAGGAGAAAAGTTTGGTTTTGTTGACTTTGCATTTGAGTAACTAAATGTAACCCCAAAACTTTTGAAAAAATTTGAAATTTTCATTCTTATGTATTTTAGGAAAAAATACAACACTATTATTAACTCTTTATAGTTATTTTGTTCCTTCATTATGTGGTAGTTGTCTTCCTCTTCTACCATATACAAATAGTTTTCTATAAAGGATTATAGGAAATACTCTTCTTCCTACCTTTGAGAGACTTAAAATTTCATGTGAAGACAGAAAAGTATATGGAAGGGGTGCGTGTGTGTGTGTGTGTGTGTGTGTGTGTGTGTGTGAACTCCAGCAGTAGAGAAATAGATTTATCTCAGGCCAGTGTGAGGTCCGGAAGTATTCCACTTGAATGCATTTTTTTTTTTTTTTTTTTGGGAGACAGGGTCTTGCTTTGTAGTTCAGGCTGGCCCTGAGCTCACTATGTAACCCAGGCAAGCCTGGAACTCAGCAATCCTCCTGTCTCTGCCTCCCGAGTGCTGGGATTACAGGCGTGAGTCACCACGCCCAGCATTGTATGTGGTTAGCAGGATCGAACTCAGGACCTTGAGTTTGGGAGGCAGGCGCTGGAACCACTGAGCTAAATTTCTGGCCCCTGAATGCATTTTTTTGCTTTCTGTATGTAGGAACCTTCACATACCCATACTGTGTCCATAAACATGTCTCTCAATAGACAGAATATCCGGACTGTTCTTAATGTTAACTTTAGTTAAAATACCAATAAATTTTCTTTAGCATTTCAATTACCTAATATTTCAGGCTAACCTGTTGTTAAACATACCTGTATGCATATATGTAGATATTCCTCTTGATTGTTATCTGGTTCATATTTTCACTGATAGATAAACTATTTCAATTTTGAAAGAAGCTACTTTTAGAATGTAGGAATACTACAAGTTTTAAAATTCTCTTAGAGAACAGGTATTTAATCTTTTCAGTGTTAATAAACCTTTGTTGCCAGTGTTTTGTGGATTCCAACTTTACCCTGTTATATCTTTTCACAAGTTTTATATATATATATATATATATAGTAAAGTCTTTCACTGTGGACAGTATCTCTGTTTTCATCTCAGAGATGAGTTCTGATTTCCATTTTACTAGTTCTGCTTTTGTTACCATCTCAGAGTGTCCTGGTGTTTGAGTTTCAGTTTGCTCTATTTCCCTTTTCCCTGAATTTTCCTGTGGTGGTGATGTTTGGTCTGGCTTTGAGTTTTTTCTCATTTCTATTCTTTTGTAGTTGCCAGTGTTATTTAATTCCTTGCCTGGTGTCTGGGCAGTGTTTGTTGCAAGTCTCTTCCTATTATTTGGGACCCTTTGGAAGTGGTTCCTTCCTGTGTTGTCCTCCTTGAATCTGTAGTGGCTCTTGAGAGTTCTCAGTTCTGGCACACCATGGGAGGTATTTAAACAGAACAATCACATTATCTTTGCTGCCATAATACAATCAGTACCATCAACAGTATTGAACAGAGTAAAGGAAGTGAAAAGTTTTGAAAATTTCTATTCTGAAGACTTTGAATTCATGTGTTACCTCTATGGGCATATGCCAAAATTCAGAATCAGCAATGTTTAGTACATACATGCCCTCAAATGTACTAGTAGTACCCTTTCAGAAGAAAAGGTCACTGGGGAGTCAGGGAGGAAGACAGAAGGAAAATGAAAACTTAGAGATAGGGTTAGCAGATTTATAAAGATCGGATAGATCTCAAGAACCTTATATATGCCAGGGGATAACAGGCTAAAGAGACCTATATAAGGCAGTACCAGCTGAGAACTGTAGGACCACTGGAGACTTTGTACACCTTCTTATGATACTAAAGAAGAGGAAATAGGGCAGACTGAGAGCCTTTTACTTCTGGCTATTGGTTCTGACTAGAAGACAGGAGAAGGTGTGGAAACAAGAGGAGAACAGTGGGACCTAGCAGTAGAAGGCAAACCAGAAACTAGATTTCCTCTTCTATAAAGATAAGAGCAATTAAGAGGACAGAATCCTAGAGAGTTGGATAGATACAGTAGCAGCAAAACAGCAAAATGAGAAAAAAATCAATAGTAATGTCAGAGTGAAGAAATCAAAAGAGTAACAACAGCATCAAAATCAGCAACAACCATATACCAAGCTAAGTACGTCAGTCACAGGGAGACTTCCATCATCCCTTACCTAATTTCTGAATATAATGCCTAAGTTGAGCTTAATGAGCCCCGATAGGTTTGAACTCTGCAAGAGTCCAGGCTTGGGCCGGAGATTTAGCTCAGTGGTTCCAGCACCTGCCTCGCAAGTGCAAGGCCCTGAGTTCGATCCCGGTAACCACATACAATGCTGGGCGTGGTGACTCACGCCCACCAACTATCAGTACCACATACCACAGTGCCAGGCGTGGTGGCTACACCTGTCATCCCAGCACTCGGGAGGCAGAGGCAGGAGGATTGCTGAGTTCGAGGCTTGCCTGGGCTACATAGTGAGCTCAGGGCTAGCCTGAACTACACAGCAAGACCCTGTCTCAAAAAAAAATAAAATAAATAAAATAAATAAAAGAGTCCAGGCTCTTGTGGGTGGATCTGACTCCACCAACTCACCAGTGGCTGTAATCAATAGGATTCCCTCACCCTTCTAGCAAGTGATTTCTTCGATGTGGTGGACTGGGCGGAGGAACTAACTAAAGGCCTCTGTAGAGGTTCCAGTACTAGAGCGGTGCTCATTCAATGTCCACAGAGTAGCAGCTGGTGTTTTTGGAGGTTCTTCTTCATGTAACAGTTATATCCAGTTTGGCCCAAGAAGAATTGAAGATTCCAAGACCTGCTGGACTCACCCTGGACTTAGAAGAGTTACAGGCCCAATTGCTGGTCTGTGGTACCCAGCCCCCTTTTTGCTGACTTACCGCGCTACTTCCACCATGTTTTACTCGCCCAGTGTGTCTTCACTGGCCCCTGGTTTGTTCTAGGGGGAAGCAGCACCGGTGATGGCACAGGCCTCCTTGCTGCCTGCATTCCCTGTGGGCTCCCCTGTGCCGCTTGCCAGGTCTGCCTTTTGCAGCTCTGGTGTGGAATGGGGGCTGGGCGGCAGGCCACAGCCCTGGGCACTGGTAATGGTGTGGGCCTCCTTTGTTGTCCCTTTTGGAAGAAATTTTACCCGTGGAAAAAAGAAATCTGACACAGTTATTTTAGTGTTCTTTGTTTTTTTTTTGTTTTTTAAGACAGGATCTTGTTTTGTAGTTCAGGCTGGCCCTGAACTCACTTGGTAGCCCAGACGAGCCTTGAACTTGTGGCAATCGTCATGCCTCTGCCTCCTGAATGCTGGGATTACAGGCATGAGCCACCAGGCCTGGCTGAAAATCTGACACAGTTTTAGCAGAGAAGTATTAATAGCATCAGATTTGTACATTGGAGAACATTTTGGCTGATATGTAGAATAAATTGGAAAGGAGCAAAATTAGAAATTTTCAAATTTAAGGAAAAGATTTTTCAGGCCAAGTGGTATATGGTTATCAGGGATTGAACTCAGAACTTTGTGCTTGCAAGGCAGATGCCAGAACCACTGATCTAAATCCTGGGCCCCAAGGTGATTCTTTTGTAGACAATACATTATTAGGTCTCTCTCTCTCTCTCTTTTTATTTTTTGAGACAAGGTCTCTCTTTGTAGAGTTCAGGCTGGTCCTGAGCTCACCATGTAGCCTAGGCAAGCTTCAAACTCAGCAATCCTCCTGTCTCTGCCTCCCGAGTGCTGGGATTACAGGCCTGAGCCACTACACCCGGCACTGTGGTATGTGGTATTGATTGCTGGTGGGTGTGAATCTCCACACCCAGCATTGTATGTGGTTGCCTGAGATTGAACTCAGGACCTTGCACTGGAGAGGCAGGCACCAGAACCACTGAGCTAACGCTCCGACCCTCTCTCTCTCTCTCTCTCTCTTTTTTTAATCTAGTCCCTTTAGTGTAGAGTGTATAGTCCCTGCATATTTAATTTAACTTACTCAGAAGGTTGATGTCTTATTTTGCTGTGTGTGTGTGTGTGTGTGTGCATGTGCGCGTGGGTGCGCATTTATGGTTGTTTGAGAAGGAATTTCAGTAAGTAGTTCAGGCTGGTTGGTATTCTTGGCTAACCTCAAACTCATGCTTCTCCTACCTTAGTGTTTGTTTGACTCAGCTGTTTCTGTTTTTTTGAGACACAGTCTCAATTTGGCCCTGAACTCACTGTGTAGCCCACACTAGCCTCAAACTCATAGCAATCCTCCTGTCTCTGTCTCCCAAGTGCTGGCATTACAAACGTGAGCCACCATGCCCGGCATTGTGGTATGTGGTACCTGGGATCAAACTTGGGACTTTGTGCTTGCCAGGTAGATGCTGGAACCATTGAGCTAAATCCCCAGGGTTTTTGTCCTTGTTTTAACTTTGTTCTCAATATAAGGAGTGGTTTCCAGTCATTTTGGACATTTCGGGTGTTGTATTTGGCACTTAAGTATGTATCATACTCTTTTTAGCAAGTGGTCATCCTATTTTAGGTGTAACGTGTGGATCTAGGTTGGGTTAATATTTAAGTTCCTACCAGTACCTGATCCTGCCATCTCAGCCAAAGTGGAGCACTGGTTCACATCTTTTCCTTACACACTGATAGTGTAAAAGATCAGCTCCCCACTGGGCCCTATAAACGCCCCATGGGCCAGGGATAGGGGAACAGTATGCCTTAGTTTCAAATCCTTTCTTTCTTGGGATAGAGCCTCAGATCCCCACTGAATCTTTAGTTTTACTCTAATTTTTCTTGCAAGGTAGGGATCAAATTTTACTTCCATACCCCTATCTTTAGAAATAACAAATTGTTCCAGCCTGTTACTGAATAGTCCATCCTTCCTTTCACTAATTTACAATGCTTCCTCTGGTATATACCAAGTTCCTATATGTATTTGTCAGCTTTACATTACTGGGACAAAAGACTGACACCACTGAGAAGAGGAAAGTTTTGTTTGGCTCACGATTTCAGGGCTTGAAGTCGGTGGTGGGCTGGCTCCAATATGGCCCACTTGATGGTACGTGATTGAGAAGGAGAGCCCAGGGAAGTAATACCAGCAGGAGATCCACTCTGTGAATGCAGTTCCTCTAAGTGATCTATGTCCTCCAGCCTGACCTTTGCCTCCAGTACGCGTTCAGCTGTGCACCTCAGTGGATTAACCCCTTGATAGTGTATTACCCCATTACCCAGTCACCTCTGACTTAATTTTAGTAGTGATAGGATAATGTGATAATGTTTCAAGCTTTTTAGAAAAGTGAAAATGTGAGAAATCTTAATCTCTCGTAAGTTGCATTAATCACCAGTGAATTGTCTGTCCATCAAAAGTGTTTTTCTCTCTCTCTCTCTTTTATTTTAGTTTTTTTGAGACAGGGTCTTGCTTTGTAGTTCAGGCTGGCCCTGAGCTTACTGTGTAGCCCAGGCAAGCCTTGAATGCACAGCAGTCCTCCTGCCTCAGCCTCCTGAGTGTTGGGATGACAGGCGTGAGCCACCACACCTGGCAGATGTGTTTCTCTTGATTAAACCATGTACTGTGATTTGAAAAATTCAAAAGTGTTGGTGAAAAACGTTTTTAGCAATATAGTTATTTTGGAAATGTTTGTGTTTCTAAGAAATAAAAGAGATAATATGTATAGTCATTGCAAGTATTTCCTTTTAAACTTCAGAGGCATTACCTGGGCCTGCCTAGAGACCCAGGGAGCCAAGGCCTGGGTCAGGCTGTGTGGTTGCACACCCTCTCGCAGGTTTAGTGGTTTAAACCTTCCACCAAACATTGTTTGACCAGAGTATTTTTATTAACATTTATTACTCATCTATAGAAGTTTACTTTGCTCTACATTTGCTAACAGTATCAATATGTGACAGTTCTCATGATTTTTAAAGTGAAAATACTGAGAGATTTGTTACAGAAACATTAGTAATATTTAATTTGGAAGAAGAACAAACCTATTAGTCACTTTGAATTGTTAATAAGTTATTTCATAAAAAGATTTTAAGATTTTTGTGTAAATGAATGTGAACTGTGGATTATAGAAATGATTATTGCCGGGCATGGTGGCTCACGCCTGTCATCCCAGCACTCGGGAGGCAGAGGCAGGAGGGTTGCTGAGTTCGAGGCTTGCCTGGGCTCCATAGTGAGCTCAGGGACAGCCTGAACTACAAAGTGAGACCCTGTCTTAAAAAATTTAAAAAAAAATTTAAAAATGCCGGACGTGGTGGCTCATGCCTGTAATCCCAGCACTCGGGAGGCAGGGACAGGAGGATTGCTGAGTTCGTGGCGGCTTGCCTGGGCACCATAGTGAGCTCAGGGCCAGCCTGAACTACAAAGCGAGACCCTGTCTCAAAAAGCAACAACAACAACAACAAAAAGAAATGATCATTTACCATGTTCATCTTGATTATCCAGATGAACGCTTAATATGAATGATAGACCTTAATAAGAGGGAAGAGGAAAAAGGGAATAGAAAAGGCACATATTGCTACTAAAAATAGTTTATCTGTTCTTACACAGTAGATGTGAACTTATTTAAATATTTACACTAGAGCAGCACTTCACATTATTGCCCTAATTTAGAGTACAATGTGAAATAAAATTACCGGCTTCTTGCTTTATTGAGACATCTAGCTACATAAATATATCAAAACATAATTTTATTTTATAAATTCCACCTAGCATGTCTTAGTTTGAAAACTCCCTGATTATAAATCAAGCAACTATTTATATTTTTCATGTGTAGTCACTCTTGAAATAAGTGTCAGGAGTTGACGTAACAGCCTATTCTGAGGAACTGTGAAGAAGGAAACTGGTACATATTTTTGTACTTATGCTCACTTTTCTCCTTCACCCCTTTTTCTTCAGAATCCTATAAAATATTCCTTTTTTCATTTCTTTCTTTCTTTCTTTTTTTTTTTTTTTTTTGAGACAGGGTCTCACTTTGCAGTTTAGGGTGGCCCTGAGCTCGCTGTGGAGCCCAGGCGAGGCTGGAACTCAGCAGACGGCCTCTGCCTCCTGAGGGGTGAGGTTACAGGTGTGAGCCACCACACCCAGCCCCTTATTCATTTTTGAAACTGAAGTGATTTCATAAATTGACATTGTTAGTGAGGATTTAAAGTATTCTTTTTCTCAGATATATAACTGAAAATATTACAGAGTGTAGGTACTGTTTATGGCAGATTTTTGTGTTTTCGTGGTGTGAAAGAAAAGAGCTAGAGAGCAAAGTATTTAACTCATTCTTCTGAGATTGGACATTATGATGGGGCTGTATTAGGGAGCTAGATGAGTCCTGTTGAAAACAGTACTGTAAACTTTTGTAAAGGCAGATGTTTCCTCAAACTTTTAGTAATTAAGGTGCATTTTCAGAATGCCTCATTTGGGTTCGTTTAGTACTTGAAATTTGGGTTTATATTATAATAGCATCGTTTTCTTCTTGTGCAATAAGTAAATTTGGGTAAGTTTAAACATGCTACATCTCTTAACTTCGCCCATTTTACATTTCTACATAAGAATGTCTGTTTTATAACTGTATACTTAATGATGAATGTTACCCTTTGTTTTTTTCTAGGCTATATTCATCACCAAAGAAAAAACTCACACCAGTGCAGAAATCGGTTAGTCCATTAGTTTGGTGCAGGCAAGTTTTGGATTACCCAAGTCCTGATGTTGAATGTGCTAAAAAGTCTCTTATCCACAAACTTGATCAAACTATGTCAGGTATGTTTATACTTTCACTTACAAGTTTATCTTTGTTTTCATTAGTCAGAACAAGAGAAAAACTTAAATACTGAGTGATAAATTCTTAGGAAGGCAATTCCTTGCTTGGTAGCATTTTTAAAATCTCATATCCCTCCTCATGAAGGCTATTCTGTCATTTGCTTAATGGCTTTTTAAAAATCTAACTTTTTAGCTGGGCGTGGTGGCTCATGCCTATAATCCCAGCACTTGAGGCAGAGGCAGGAGGATTGTTGAGTTCGAGGCTTGCTGGGGCTACATAGTGAGCTCGGGGCCAGCCTGAACTACAAAGCAAAGAAAATAAAAAGTCTAACTTGTTTTTCTTTTTGGAGACAGGGTCTTGCTTTGGAGTTCAGGCTGGCGCTGAGCTCAGTATGTAGCCCCAGCAAGCCTGGAATTTAGCAATCCTCCTGTCTCTGCCTCCCGAGTGCTGGGATTACAGGCATGAGTCACCACGCGCAGCAAAAAAAAAGGCTAACTTTTTAAAGCCTAATCCTAAGGAATAAAACCCATGAAATTATGAATTATGTTATTTTTTTCTAATGTAAATTAAAACAAACAATACTTATTTGATAATAAAAATTTTTCAGTATTACTTAGAAATTACCCAACACGTCACACCCTGGGGAAACAGATTGAGTAGAAAGATGTAGGTGAAGAACCAGAGTCATTTTCTTACTCTTATTCTAGCACATATTATTATGTGACTCCTCACATTTTTTTAACTTATATAAACTCATTTTTATCATAAGAACAATAAACCTTTGAAAAGTTAATAATGGAATGATGTGTATGTGAAAGAGTACAGCATGGTTTTTGGTTTACAGTAAGAGTTAAGTGGATTTAACTCCCTCTTCATATGCTTTTTTTTTTTTTTTTTTTTTTTT
>PVIC010040417.1:0-16658 GCA_004025085.1 Thryonomys swinderianus
ACAAGGAAAGCATTTCTGTGAGGGAAATTCATAGCAATGAATGCCTACACTTGGAAAATAGAGCAAACTGCAATAAACAATCTATTGATGAACCTCAGACAACTAGAAAAAGAGGAGCAAAACAAACCCAAAGCACATACTAGAGAGGAAATTAAAAGGATCAAAGCAGAAATTAATGCAATGGAGACAAAGAGAACAATACAAAGAATCAATGAATCAAAGAGTTGGTTCTTTGAAAGGATAAATAAGATCAAAAGACCCTTAACCAGCCTTATCAAACAAAGGACGGAAAAGGCTCAAATCCATGCTATAAAGAATGAAAATGGGGAAATCAGCACAGACCCAGAGGAAATCCACAGGATCATAAACACGTACTTTGAAAATCTATACTCCAAGAAGATGGAAAATCTAGAAGAAATGGATAGATTCCTAGACGCATGCGAACTTCCAAAGCTGAATGAAGAGGATATAAAAATGTTAAACAACCTGATATCAATCAGGGAAATTAAAAATGTAATAAAAAACCTACCCACAAAGAAAAGCCCTGGTCCTGATGGCTTCACTGCTGAATTCTACAAAACTTTTAAAGAAGAGTTAATACCACTACTTCTCAATCTCTTTAATGAAATCAAGAGGGAAGCAGTATTCCCCAAATCATTCCTTGAAGCAACCATCATCTTGATTCCAAAGGCAGGGAAAGATCCCACCAAAAAAAGAAAACTACAGGCCAATCTCTCTAATGAACATTGATGTAAAAATCCTCAATAAGATACTAGCAAACAGAATACAGAGAGTTATCAAGAAAATCATACACCCTGATCAAGTCGGATTTATCCCAGGGATGCAAGGCTGGTTCAACATACATAAATCAATCAATGTAATACACTATATTAACAGACTCAAGGACAAAAAAAAACTATGATTATCTCAATAAACGCAGAAAAAGCATTTGACAAAATGCAACACCAATTTATGATCAAAACCCTAAAGAGAATCAGAATCAATGGACTTTATCTCAATTTAATACAAGCTATTTATGAGAGACCAACAGCCAGCATCATACTCAATGGGCAAAAACGGAAACCTTTCACACTAAAGTCAGGAATGAGACAAGGATGCCCACTGTCACCACTCTTGTTCAATATAGTACTGGAAACATTAGCCATAGCAATCAGGCAGGACAAAGATAGAAAAGGAATAAAGATAGGAAAGGAGGAAGTTAAACTGTCATTATTTGTTGATGATATGATACTCTATCTAGAGGATCCTAGTACTCAACACAAAGACTGCTAGACTTAATTACCAAATTTGGTAGTGTTGCTGGATACAGGGTCAATGCTCAAAAATCAAGAGCCTTTGTCTACACAAACAACGGAGTCACTGAAAGAGAAATTGGGGTGTCAATCCCTTTCACAGTAGCATTCAGAAAAATTAAATATCTAGGAATCAACCTAACAAAGGAAGTGAAAGACCTCTACTCTGAAAACTATAGGACTCTGAAAACTGAGATAGAAAAGGAAACCAGAAAGTGGAAAGATATTCCTTGTTCCTGGGTAGGGAGAACCAACATTGTCAAAATGGCTATACTCCCACAACTACTATACAGATTCAATGCAATTCCGATTGAAATTCCAACAGTATACTTCACAGAGTTAGAGAAAATAATACAAAAATTCATCTGGAAACACAAGAAACCTAGAAGAGCAAAAGCAATTCTAAACAACCATGACATGACAGTGGGTATTACAATCCCCAATTTAAAACTCTACTATAAAGCTGCTGTGATAAAAACTGCATGGTACTGGCAAAATAACCAACCTGAGGACCAGTGGAATAGATAGATTAGAGGACCCAGAAACAACTCCAGATACACTAAGCCACCTTATCTTTGACAAAGGAGCCAAACATCCCCAATGGAAGAAAGACAGCTTCTTTAACAAATGTTGCTAGAAAAACTGGGCTTTAACCTGCCAAAACCTAAAGCTAGACATATCTCTTTCACCATGCACAAAACTGAACTCACAATGGATATGAGACTGAAACATTAAAACAGAAACAATAAGCCTGCTGGAAAACAGGTTAGGTAAAACTCTTGGAGACATTGGCTTAGGCAGAGACTTTATTAATAAAACCTCTATAGCACAAGAACTAGCAGAAAGAATCAACAAATGGGATCTCATCCTACTGAAAAGCTTCTGCACAGCAAAAGAAGTCACTGGCACTGCTAAAAGACAACCAACAACCAGGGGAAAAAAACTTTACTAGCTGTTTATCAGACAAAGGCCTATTATCTACAATATATAAAGAACTCAAACAGATCAGTCTCCCCAAGTGTAAAGACCCAATTCAAAAATGGGCATCTGAAATGAACAGACACTTCTCAGAAGCAGAAGTCAAAGCAGCTAAGAAGCATATGAAGAAATGTTTGACATCACTGGTCATTCGACAGATGCAAATGAAAACAACACTGAGATTTCATCTCACTCCACAAAAAATGGCTGCTATTACAAAATCAACCAATAATAAATGCTGGTGTGGCTGTGTGGAGAAAGGAAACCTTCTCCACTGTTGGGATTGCAGACTTGTGCAACCATTGTGGAGATCCGTGTGGAGATTTCTCACAAAATGAGGACTAGGGGTCCCATTTGACCCTGCTATCCCCCTGCTAGGAATATACCCAAAAGAATTTTAAATATCACATTGGAAAGACAGATGTACACCCTTGTTCATAGCAGCTCAGTTCATGATAGCTCAATCTTGGAAACAACCCAAATGTCCATCAACTGGAGAGTAGATAAGATGTGGTTTTTTTATAAAATGGAGTATTACTCTGCCATAAAGAATGACAAGATTGATCCATTTAGGTGCAAATGGAGACACCTGGAGGATATACTAATAAGTGAAATCAATAGATCACAGCTAGGCAAATTCCAGATCTTCTCTTTGAAATGAACACCTGTAGATGCAAGTGAGCTCTAGAAAGTATGACAGCTTTTATAGAGTGGGAAATTTCCATAGGAAATTTCGTGTGAGAATGTAGTGAGGGGAAGGAATAAATATGATACAGAAAGTAAATAAAAGAGTATGTATAAAGGGGGTGGAGAGGTTTGGGTGGGTAGGGATATGGGTAAAAATGAGAATTAACTTTTGTCATATACTGGTACAAATTCCCCAGTGTTATACATGATTGTGAGATGTATATAAAATGTACCAATAAAGAATTCAATTTTTAAAAATACAGGTTTTCAGCATTAGAAGCACAAAAGAGAAAATAAGAAATTCGTCAGGAAAAATTGACCCTGAGTTTGACTAAGGAGACACAGTCACCCCCATAAGCATTCTGAAGGGAAAAAAAAACAAACAAGGAGATATAGAGGACATAATAGAAATCACCATAACAACCATTCTTAAAAATTTAATGGGAAGGGAAAAAATCATTTAGAAAGCCTTTCAGAACACATACGAAGAGGTGATATCAGACAAGTAGTATCTAAATTCTTGAATTTAAAAATGAATAAGAGATGAAATCTCAGTGTTGTTTTCATTTGCATCTCTTGAATCACCAGTGATGTTGAGCATTTCTTCATATGCTTCTTAGCTGCTTTGACTTCTGCCTCTGAGAAGGTCTGTTCATTTCAGATGCCCATTTTAGAATTGGGTCTTTAAACTCGAGGAGGCTGATCTGTATAAGTTCTTTATATATTGTAGATAATAGGCCTTTGTCTGATAAACAGCTAGTTAAGATTCTTTCCCATGTTGTTGTTTGTCTTTTAGCAGGGCCAGTGACTTCTTTTGCTGTGCAGAAGCTTTTCAGTAGGATGAGATCCCATTTGTTGGTTCTTTCTGCTAGTTCTTGTGCTATAGAGGTTTTATTAATAAAGTCTCTGCCTAAGCCAATGTCTCCAAGAGTTTTACCTAACCTGTTTTCCAGAAGGCTTATTGTTTCTGTTTTAATGTTTAAGTCTCATATCCATTGTGAGTTCAGTTTTGTGCATGGTGAAAAAGATAGGTCTAGCTTTAGTTTTTGGCAGGTTAAAGCCCAGTTTTTCCAGCACCATTTGTTAAACGGGCTGTCTTTCCTCCATTGAGGGTGTTTGACTCCTTTGTCAAAGATAAGGTGGCTTGGTGTATCCAGGGTTGTTTCTGGGTCCTCTAATCTATTCCACTGGTCCTCAGGTCGGTTATTTTGCCAGTACCATGCAGTTTTTATCACAGTGGCTTTATAGTAGAGTTTTAAATTGGGGATTGTAATACCCACTGCCATGTCATGGTTGCTTAGAATTGCTTTTGCTATTCTAGGTTTCTTGTGGTTCCAGATGACCAAATCAACCAACAATAAATGCTGGCAAGGCTGTGGGGAGAAAGGAACCCTTTTCCACTGTTGGTGGGATTTCAGATTTGTGCAACCATTGTGGAGATCTGTATGGAGATTTCTCAGAAAACTAGGACTAGGGGTCCCATTTGACCCTGTTATCCCCCTGCTAGGAATATACCCAAAAGAATTTTAAAAACCACATTGGAAAGACAGATGTACACCCTTGTTCATGGCAGCTCAGTTCGTGATAGCTCAATCTTGAAAACAACCCAAATGCCCATCAACTGGAGAGTGGATGAAGAAGACGTGGGTTTTTTTTAATAAAATGGAGTATTATTCTGCCATAAAGAATGATGAGATCAATTCATTTATGTGCAAATGAATACACCTGGAGGACACACTAATAAGTGAAATAAATAGATCACAGATAGACAAATACCAGATCTTTTCTTTGATATGAGAACCTGTAGATGCAAATGAGCTCTAGAAAGTATGACAGTTTTTGTAGAATGGAAAGTTTCCAAAGGAAATTTGGTGTGGGGATGTAATGAGGGGAAGGAATAAATATGATTCTGAAAGAAAATAAAAGAGCATGTATATAAGAGGTGTGGAGGTGTGGGTGTGTAGGAATATGGGTAAAAATGAGAATTCACTTGTGTCGTATATTTGTACAAATTCCCCAATTTTATGTGTAATTGTGAAATGTATATAAATTATACCAATAAAGAATTTTAAAAAACAAAACAAAAAAGAATAAGAAAAAATGAGTAACATATTTATAGTTAAAAGAATAAGGACATCAAGAACAATTTTTTAAATAAAATATTGTTGTAAATTTGCCAACAGTCTCTCTTGGATGGGTGATGAAAAGGAGGAATGTAAGCCAATCCTCACATAGAACAAAACCTCAGAAACACTGCAGACATCTAAAACCATTATTAATTAAAGAGAAAATAAAATTGTTTTCAAGCTCAGAAATTTTAAAGAAAATGTATAAAGTAGGCATGCTGAGTAGCTTAAAGGAAATTAAGAATATGAAATTTAGTGTCTAGAAGTGCAAGATCTTGTCCTTGGATCCAAAAAAAAAGGCAGATATAATGACATCGTAAAAAGATAGAGAGCTGAGCTAAAGGAAACTTTTAAGCTTTAATGAATAAGAGATATGATCCTGCCCTACCTTGAGCTCCATCAGACCAGATCTGTAATATGGAGTGCCAGTTTCAGGGTGGCACTTAAAGAAATATAGATAAACAGATCAAGATTGTAGAGTTTGCCAGGTATGGTGGCTCACACCTGTAATGCCAGCACTTGGGAGGCAGAAGCAGGAAGATTGCTGAGTTTGAAGCTTGCCTGAGCTTCACAGTGAGCTCAGGGCCAGCCTGAACTACAAAACAAGACCCTGTCTCACGAAACTTAAAAAAAAAAAAAACTCAAGGGTGGAAAGCGCAGGTGCTATGTTCAGATTCCATAATGGGTGTGCATTCAGTACCTGTGGACATTCTACTTCCATCTCTGGGACTCTTCAGAGGATGCTTATATTCCAGGATACTGAAGAAAGAATAAAACATAGCATTTAATTCACAGATTTTAAGGTTTTTCTAATTCCAAGAGTCTCTAATTTAATTATTAAGGTGAAATTAATCTGCTGCGTTGTCTGCTACACTTCCACCTCATTTCTTAGGATTCTATTGTTATCACATGGTTCTACAATTGATCTTAGCCAAAAGGCCGAGAAACGATATCACATGGTTCTTAAGAGAAATCCCTCAATGGCTTTGGGTTCAGTCATGAGAAAATAATGCAACAGTAAGTACAAACCAGCAGGGCCAACTGGAAACAAGAGATAGATCCTTCAGTGTCCTTCCAACTTCTGAAACAAACCCTGCAGACTGTGGCATTACTCACAGGGATAAAGTTTGCATTCAGGAAGATGATTGCAAGGTCAGAGGAAGCAGAAAAAAAAACTGTTTCGGACAGAATCAGGTAAATCTTATGGGTGGGCTTTTAAAATCTGACTAGGCAAATTTATAATATAATAAACTTAGTTAAAGAGTCATAATTATTCATTTAACAGAAATGTTGACCACAAGTTCTATTTCATCTAGGTTGAGATTCCTTTATATCAAGTACAAGGAATTGCCAACATGCAGGACAGTTTCTGTCAGATATTTCATGACATCTTTTATGGAGAATTTTCTATTTTCCAGCCAATTTCTGGAAAACCTCAACATCCTTTGGTTGCCTCATGAAAATTCCAGCATTCTGAGTGTTATCTCCTCCATAAAGTGAAAGAGCACATTTCAAGGAAAGGCATTTGAAATTAATTATGTTTAAAATTTCAAGATTTTTGGTGGTAGCCTGTAGATAAAAATAAATGATAGATATAGATAATGATAGATAGATGATAGATGATGATAGATAGACAGATATAGATAGACAGACAGATTTAAACAGAACCCTCTATTATAATATATACTTAGTAAGTATGTGCCTATCTATATACATTTTAAGTCCAGAGAGAGATAGTCTTCTCCTTATTTTTCCTAGTTTTATACTAAGAACATAGCTAAGAAAAATAAAATAAAATTCCCATTTCTAAAATTAGGTTATTCTTTATTAGGAACAAGAATCCCTTCAAAGAGCTGGCAGATTTTAGCCATGAGATGCAGAACACCCCACTGGGAAATTCCCAACCAGGTTGTCAATTGGAAGTTGTCACCCTCCCTGGAAAGGACCACAGGGAGTATCTGAAGGGTAATCTGGGAGTGAATCTTGCGTCAGCAACCAATCACACTGGCACACAGGCAAGTAACTGGATCGGTGATTGGACCAGCCCAGAGGAGGGAGACAACATCCCAACATTCCAGGCAAGTAGGAACCTAACCATCTGCACTGGGGAGAGAGGGAGGGCGTGGGAATGGAAAACTGCTTTGCTTTCAGTTGAGATGAACTTTTCAGATAATTGGTATTGAGTCTCAAGGAACTTACTGGAGATGGGTATGTCAACATCAAGTGAGAGGTTGGGAAATCAGACTGAGGCCTTGAATCTTGCTATCAAGCAGAAATGTAGAAAAGGACACAGCTGATGGAAGCTGTTCAGAAACATAAAACTACTTCCTGTTTCTATTTTAAACAAGTTAAGACTCTACTAAACTTGCCATACATAAAATAATATATTTAGGAACACTCCTAAATGAGTATAAGTTTTGCCACTCCTGCTGTTTCTCACTCTAACTCTATGTGTGTCTGACTACATTTCTATAAAATACCTAAAAATTGGGCCAGAGATTTAGCTCAGTGGTTCTGGCGCCTGCCTCTCAAGGGGAAGGTCCTGATTTCGATCTCTGGTAACCACATACAGTGCTAGGTGTGGTGACTCACACCCACCAGCCATCAATACCACATACCACAGTGCCGGGCATGGTGGCTCTTGCCTATAATCCCAGCACTTGGGAGGCAGAGACAGGAAGATTGCTGAGCTCAATGCTTGCTTGGGCTACATAGTGAGCTGAGGGCCAGTCTGAACTACAAAGCAAGACCCTGTCTCAAAAAAATAAAATAAAATAAAATAAAATAAAACCCTAAAAATGACATACAGTGACTTTGACTTCACCTGGTCCTGTCATTTTTTTAAAGCTCATAATAGTTAGGTGGTTAAATGCTCATTAATAGAAAATGGTAGCAGGCCGGAGGTTTAGCTCAGTGTTTCCAGCACCTGCCTAACATGCACAAGGTCTCTGGTTCAATCCCTGGTAACCACATACAACAATACTAGGCATGGTGACTCATACCCACTGGCAATCAGTACCACATACCACAAATGCCAGGCGTGGTGGCTCACACCTATAATCCCAGAACTCGGGAGACAGAGGCAGAGGCAGGAGAATTGCTGAATTCGAGGCTTGCCTGAGCTACATAGCAAGACCTTGTCTAAAAAAAAAAAAAAAGTAGCTGTAGGATACAAAACCAACTCTCAAAGTTGGAGCTCCTGTTTTCATTTCTAGCTGATTTCTGTGCCCAGACTGTTTTACTTTTTAAGGGCATATTAATTATACAGAATAATAAGTTTCAATGTGACATTTTCACAAGGTCTACAACATACTTTGATGGCATCCACCACCTGCCATTTTCTCCTTTACCCTCCCTTCCCTCTCTCCACCCCTTTTCCCTTCTCTAAGTCTCCCTTCTGCTTTTATATCATTTTCTTTCCTAGATTCCACATTTGAGAGAACACAAGCAAGACTTGGTCAACTTGCTTCGTGTCTCCGTGAGCCAGTACGACCGAAGTTTATGGCTCATGTGTCCTCTATCTCCCTGTTTCCTACTTGCTTTCACAGCGTTTGTGTTTCCACCTATTCCCCTTCCTCATCACTGCTCCCTCCCTTCCCACATCCATTCTCATCCACTTCACAACTTGTTCAGTGTCATCACCAAGAAAACAGCCACTGATTCCAAATGCCACAATCAGTGGTGACCCCAGCAGGAAACAAATCAAGCAGAGTACTCAGCGTGCGGTGGCATGGTGAGAAAAACTCTCTTCCCAAGTCACAGCTGTTGAGAGAAGCACAGTTTTTAGTGAGTTGTTTCTCTCCTTTTAGTGAAGAGGAGAGGCCTGTCAAATCAAAGCTGATATTTGTTCTTTAGCGTCTGAGTTAGATCATACATCAAAGGAAGGCACTTGTAAAAGGATTAGAGCATTATAGAAAAATAATTGGAATGTTTCATCTCTCTGCTTGCTAAAGTTGCTCTAAAGAGTAGCTGGATTAATTAGAAAAAGGCAATATGCTTATTTCTCTAGCAGAACACTCTGGTGGTCAGGAATACTCCTATGTATATTAGTAAATATTAATTCTAGAGGTAAACCAAAGGAGATAATGGAAGGAATTAGCTTGAAAAGCTTGGCAGCTTCTCACCATTTATCCTTTGGAAAAAAATGCTCTAGTTAAAACGTTCAAGAAAAAGTTGAGTTATTTTATATATATATATATATATATATATATATATATATATAAAATGTTATAATATATAATACATATGTTGCTCCCACCTACCATGTGGACAGTGAAAAGTACACATCTAAAAAAGAAAAAAGATAGACACAAGATGCAAAACCAGACCACATATGACATGTTGTACCTACCACAGTCATGACAAGTGAAGAGAAATATTTATTGGGTATCTACTGTACATCAGACACTGAACTGTGAGTTTTTTAAAGGCTACATCATTTAGTCCACCAAGACACACCATAAAGTTGTCTGCACTTTCAGGGAATACACAGGTGCATAGTGTTCAAAAACAGAGGCATTTGATTTCATAAGTGTTCACTGTGCATTCCAGCCTTAATATGTGCTATTTCTAGTCTTGTTTTTTTTATTTTTTATCACTGAAAAGGACTATTCACCATCTCATTTTTGGGAAACTCCACTGACACATGCTGGGTACTAATGAAGAAGGAAAAGGCTTTTTCATAGATACTGAAATTTCAGATTATGTCTGTTACAACAGCACAGCTCAGCCTCTCACAGATAGTAGGTATCATATTAAGTTGGCCAAAGAAAGCACTGCAAGAGGCAGAACAATGACAGAAGGATAAATACTTGCAGAACAAAATATCACAGATGGATTATCCATCCTGACTGGAGCAATAAGGCAGGAGAACACTGTCTTGACCAAAGAGGACTTTTAATTAAAGCTACTGAAAAATAATAGGGTGTCACATAACTGTTCTTGAATGACACTTAAAACTTTTTCATTATTTGCATGAAACTGAATGGATATGGATAGCTCTTCAGTTCTGCAGTGGACAAGTATATTAGGATTCCCCAGAGAAATGAAGTGGTGAGTGAGAAAGACAAAACAGATAAGTGAATAGGTGGATGGATGAATAGATAGACAGATAATGAGAGATTGACTTATGCGGTCATGGAAACACACAAGTCCCACAAGATGGAGGAAAGAGAGGACAGTGATGTAAACCCACATCTGAAGGCACCAGGACCACCTTTGTTGTCCTAAGGTAAACTGGATGTCTCAGTGTAGGGCAAAGTCACCTTTCCTCTGCCTTACTGTTCTAGTCAGCTCACCAAGAGATTGGACAGTACATACACACATGAGTGAGGACCCCTTCTTCACTCCTTCTACCAATTCAAATTCCAGTATTTCCCTGAGGCAATCTTGCACACGTATGTCTCCCAGACATAATGTTTTAGCACCTCTCTAGACATCTTCCAGTGTAGACAACGTAACACATAAAATTAACTCTCACAACAAAATAAACAAATTACCCCACCCTTCCTCCTTGTACAGAAAGTAAGCTTGTAGGAAACTAAGGTGAGGGCCACAGATATAAAATGCCATGAGTAGGTATCATGAAATGACTTTAAGGATGTATGCTGTTTGTAGGACGTGGTGGCATGTGCCTATAATTCCAGCACTCAGGAGGCTGAAGTGGGAGGGACTGACATGAGTTTGAGACCAGCCTGGGCTACATAGTGAGACTCATCTATCTATCTGCCTATCTATCTATCTAATCTATAGATATAATATGTATATATATATATCTATATCTATCTATACACACATATATATATTATATTTATATATGTGTATATTTATATATACCATTTGTCTCATTTATTTGGCTCATATAGGCAGACAATCCACAGAGTTTATTTCCCAGAATGGATCTCTTTTACAAGTCCAGCATAGCAAATTCGATAATATGATATAATCAATAGGCAATTAATTAAATTTCCTATTTAAGATAAGCTATCAATCCATTCCTAAAATATGTAAATACAAATAAAAACATCCACAGGAAAAATAAATGCTGGAAAGCATTTCTAAAGCTAGAAAAAAATTTCTTTAATGCCCTAATTTCTATTTAGACATCTTTCCTCATGCTTTTCTCCCTTAGTCCTTCCCTAAAAGTCCAAAATCCTCACATCCCCTTTTCATTCTCAGTATCCCACATCTGGCAACACATGAGCCTCTCCAAACTAACTAGACTTTTCTATTTCCTAGGAAAATTTTACACGTCATTTTGTAATGGTTATGACTGATATGTAAGTCACTCTCTCAAACCTCCCTCTCATGCCTGAACTGTGAATAAACTCTTGTACCCTGTTGAGTAATTAAGTAACAGACATCCTGTGCAGATGTGCTGTGGAAGGTACCCAGAGAACCACAAAAAATTGTAAGTCATTAAGAAGCAGCCTTCTGGGCCCAGAGATTTAGCTCAGTGGTTCCGGCACATGCCTCACAAACACAAACTCCCTGGTTAGATCCCGGTAGCCACATACAATGCTGGGTGTGGTGACTCACGCCCACCAGCCATCAGTACCACATACCACGGTGCCGGGTGTGGTGGCTCACCCCTGCAATCCCAGCACTCGGGAGACAGTGACAGGAGGATTGCTAAAGTCGAGGCTTGCCTGGGCTACATAGTGAGCTCAGGGTCAGCCTCAACTACAAAGCGAGACCCTGTCTCAAAAAAAAAAAAAAAAAAAAGAAACAGCCTTCTGCTAAGCTACCTAAACTGTTCTCAGAAAAACCACGGTGCATGCTCCTCAACATGTTCTCTTTGTCTTTGTATATTTAGCCCTCTGATAGGCTGATAGTGCTGGCTGTGAATTTCCTGTTCCCCTTTTGCCAATGAATGTCTGAGAAATATGCTAGTTCAACTGTTGACCAATCACTGTAAGGATAAGACACCCTCCCATATTTAACCCAAAGTGCCTTTAAAAAGCATCTGTAGTGACTTCCACAGCCTACAAGCAGCCTGCCTGCCACCAGACCCAGGCCAGCTGCCCCATGGGACATCCATCCACCCCAAACGATTCTAGCCTACCTGCCACTGGACTCAGGCCAGAAACCTCATGGGAGCTCCATTCCTGTTAGCACGAGTCTAGGTAAGCAACACTTAGGTTGTGCAGTGACTTACAGTGTTCATTAGCACAACAGATATGAGAAAAATTCAAGAACCCAGGCACAAAGATCACTACCACAGGGGAATTCAGGGAAAAGGGAGATAGAGCAAAATGAAGCTCAACCTCCAGGACTCTCTGAACTGGTAACAAAAGCAGATCTACTAAAATGGAAATCAGAACTGGTCTCTGAGATGAAAACAGAGATGCTGTTCACAGTGAAGGACTTCATTAAGGAAGAGATTGGAACATAACAGAAGCTCAGAAAACAAAAGCAATGGAACATTATAAAGAGCTTCAAGCAGAGGTCCAGGTGATCAAAAATGAGAATGAAAGTTTGCAAAGTAGGATGAATGAAGCAGAAACCTGAATTTCAGACCTAGAAGCCAGGCTCATAGCCAATGAACAGGAAAGGAGTAACTTCTGGAAAATGACAAGGGACCATGAGAAATCAATCCAACAGCTTCTAGATGACTCAAAGAAGAATAACATAAGGCTGATGGGAGTCATTGAAGAAGCAGGAGACAGTGTAAAAGACATCAAAAATCTGTTTACAGGTATAATGGCAGAAAACTTCACAGGAAAAGGAAAAGAATTGTACATACAGATAAACAAGGCATATAGGACTCCAACAGCCCATGATATTAAAAAATCTACACCCAGGCATATAATTATTAATGTTCCAGATATCCAACAGAAGACTAAAATACTGAAAGCAGCTAAGGAAAAAAAAAACATACAAAGGGAAGCCCATCAGGATCATAGAAGACTTTTCAATGGAAATACTCAATGCGAGGAGAGCCTGGAGGGAAGTGTTTCAAGCATTGCAGGAAAACAACTTCCAACCTAGATTGATGTATCCTGCAAAACTTTCTTTCAAAATTGATGGAGAAATAAGATACTTTCATGAAAAAGAACACCTGAAGAACTTCTTAATGACAAAAGCTGCACTCCAAAACATTCTAAAGAATATCTTGGAGAAAAACAATGAAGGTCACAAACTCATGAAACCTAGAAGACTGAATTTAGTGAGCAAGACATGAAACTGAGTGGAAAGGGGAAAGCAAAGAAGAAATGATCCAAGAATAGGATAACACCCTGACAGGTATAAATCAGGCCACATCAGTCATAACCATTAATGTCGATGGCCTCAGTGGGCCAATTAAAAGACACACACTGGAAGAATTGATTAAGAAACAAGATCCTACCATATGCTGCATACAAGAAATGCACCTAACTCAGAAAGAAACCCACAGACTGAAAATAAAAGGGTGGAATACAATTCCCCATGAGACAGGAAACTGCAAAAAAGCAGGAGTGGCTATCCTATTTGCAGACAAAATAGGTTTCAAGCCAAAATTGATGAAGAGAGACAAAGGACACTACATCCTTGTACAGGGAACAATCCAAAAGAAAGAGATGATATTCATAAATATTTATGCACCAAATTCCAACATACTCAGTGATAAAAACCAATATTAACAGATAAGAATTAGATAGGCCAGTCTGGGCAACTTAGTGCGAACCTATCTCAAAAAGAAATTTAAAGAAAAACTCTATAAAAAAATGTACAGCATTCTATAATTTTTTTCCTTTACTAAGCTTCTTGGTACATTTTAGATATACATTATGATTTATTCAACATTATGAACACATGATATATCTTGACTCTCATTTTCTTCAATTTTCCTGCTCTCCCTACTGGCCCTGTCCCCTATATATATAAACTTTGTTTCTTTTTTGTTGTCGTTTTTACACAAAATTTTTTTCTTTCCCTCCTTTATTTTCTCTTTTCACCCTTCCCCTTTTCTCTTTGAACATTTTCTTCCTATTTCACTCTACCTATCATACATTCTGGACCTCATTTATGCCTTATGTCTTATGCCTATTTTCTCACACTAATGATACAATATTTACACATCTGTGTCACATTTATGTCCTCAAGGTACATGCATTGAAGTATAAATGTCTCTAATTTGTCACTCTTTATGGCAGAGGAATACTCCTTTTCATAAAACAAAATAAAACCACATCTTCTTTACCCACTCTCCACCTGATAGGCATTTGGGTTGCTTCCAAGATTTAGCTATCACAAACTGTGTTGCTATAAACATGGGTGCGCCTATGTCATTAATTCCTTCATGTACATACCTAGCAGGAAAATAGCAGGGTCAGATGGGACCTCAAGTCCTGGTTTTTTGAAGAATCTTCTCATAGACTTCCACAGTGGTTGCATTGGTCTACATTAGGATCTCCTTCTGTCACTCAAATTCCACCACTACCTCATCATGAAATATCTTGCCACAAAAAAGGGAGAAGAGATATTTGCAATAAATACTTCTCATCATAAATGTGAGAAAATATTTACATAAAATCCTTCAAAATTTGATGATAGAAATTGAAGGGAATACATTTATAAATTGAAGAAAAACACATTTGTGTAGTCATCACCTTCTTCTTTTATTGTGAAATTCTTGCTGAAAATTTTACTAGAGGTAGAAAAATTGGTGATTCTGTTCCCACTCATAAAATGTCATAGTTAACCTCTCACACAAATAGCAGATTAACAGGACAAAAAACAGCAAATTCACTAAAATGAACATGTACATGGGAGCCATACAAAATACAGACACTCCAAAAAAAAAAGCAAGATAGTTGAAAATTATATATCTCCCTTACAGGAAAAAGAAGTAGGGGCAATTGATAAGGCCGATAAAGAGCTAGAGGCCAGCTTCACAAAAGGGGTATGTTATTAGGTATATAACATCTCACAGGTAATTTTTCTCAGATGCTTTCAAAAGAACAGATGAAAAATTTGTCTAGATGTGGTTCATCTGTCATGATCGTTTGATGAGATGCCCAGATAAGAGCGTTGAAAACAACAGAATTTCTTTTAAGATACATTTTCTTAGTCAGATAAGGGAAATTTTGGAGAGAACTCTCTGTACAGTTAGGGTAGATTTTAATTCGGAAACTCTTTCTTCAAGAGAGCACACTAAAGCACCGTCCTCTAAGCCCTAACACTATATGAGAAAGATACTGGCTATTATCCAAATCTCTAAGCAGCTATAATATGTAATTTTCACAAGTAATGTAGTTAGGCTACTTTTCTACAATTTAAAAAAAAACATATTTTGACAAATTATTTTTTAAAAAAGCATCTGTAGGGCCGGAGGGTTAGCTCAGTGGTTCCGGTGCCTGCCTCGCAAGCACAAGGTCCTGAGTTCGATCTCCGGTAACCACATACAATGCTGGGCACGGAGACACGCCCACCAGCAATCAATACCACATACCACAGTGCCAGGCATGGTGGCTCACGCCTGTAATCCCAGCACTCGGGAGGCAGAGACAGGAGGATTGCTGAGTTCCAGGCTTGCCTGGGCTACATAGTGAGCTCAGAGCCAGCCTGAACTACAAAGCGAGACCCTGTCTCCAAAAAAAAAAAAAAAAAAAAAAAAGCATTTGTAACCACCATATGAGGTCTCCAATCTAGTATTGGAGTACTGCATGCTGTGCTAATAAAGTGCTCTTGCTTTTTATATATGCATCTGGTGGTCTTTATGGGGAAGCACGTTTGGGGCACATTTGGAGACTCATCCAGGATCACTCCCCTATGAAAAGTCCCCCAACCCCCCAGCTTTGAGTACCTTTCTCCGAACCAATCAGTGAGTATCTCTTCTATTTTTAAATGTTTGAAATTGGTTTGTCTTTGTTTGCAGATCCAGATCATCCTTGCAGTTCAGAGATCCAGGCAGATGTGCTATTGGACTCCCTGCTTAAGGAATTGGGAGACATCCTGAATTCCTTTGTAGGGGACATTGTCCTCTTTGTTGGCTTGCTTTTGTAATGGACCCCTAACCTCTTCGTTGGTTTCTGCTGGCCCGTGTGCCACTTTCGTTTTCTCTTTCATACACCATACAGGTACTTTGTGTTGGCTGTTGTATAGCGTGTGTCAGGTTGTTCTTGATTGTGTATTTTGGAGTTATGGGGAAGCACATTTGGGGCACAACAGTAGCTGCTTCCTGCCCATACCTGTGTCATTCCTCCTCCCCCCGAAAGAAAGTTAATGTTCTCCTGTACAAACAACTCTGCAAGTTAAATTTATGGCCATGTTACTGGCCCTACATCTTGCTTTGCGTTATGCTTTAGACCTAAAATACTCCCCAAAAATTTGTTGTGTCAGAGGTGGGCTTTTGGAAGACAATTGGATCACAGGAGTTCTCTACTCATTAGTGGACTAGTCCATTGGTGAATTTATACCTGGACATGACACTAGGAGCTAGCTCAGGTTGGTGGCCACTAGGCCCACAATATAAAATAATGTTTTCATGTTCCAGGCTTGTCCCTACCCCCCCCCCTCTGTCTCTCTGCCTCTCTGTCTCTCCCTCTCTCTCTCCCTGTCTCTCTCTCCCTCT
>PVIC010040418.1:0-16898 GCA_004025085.1 Thryonomys swinderianus
GAGGGAAAGCAATCCAAAAATTCATTTGGAATCAGAAAAGATATAGAATAGCAAAAGCAATTATAGGCAACAAAAGACAAGGCAGAGACTATCACAACTCCCCACTTGAAACTATACTGCAAAGCTACTGTGAATAAACCAAAAACCAAAAACGCAGAATGGTACTAGCAAAGGAATAGACCCAGGGATCAATGGAACAGATTATAAAATGCAAAAACAACACCTAATCTTTGACAAAGAAGCCAAATACCCTCAAGGGAGTTAAGATAGCCTCTTTATTGTTAAAGAGATGTTGGAAAAACTAGGTTTCAACTCACCAAAGATTAGTGCGTATCTTTCATCATGTACTAAACTAAAATTGAAGTGGATCAAATGTCTAAATATTAAAATAGAAACACAAATTCTGTTGGAAGATAGGTTAGGTGGAACTCTTGGAGATAATGGCATAGGGAAATACTTTGTAAGCAAAATCTCATTCACCTGGGAACTAGCACAATCAACAACTGGCATCTTATCTTGTTAAAAAGCTTTTGTAGCCGGGCGTGGTGGCTCATGCCTGTAATCCCAGCACTCGGGAGGCAGAGACAGGAGGATTGCTGAGTTCGAGGCTTGCCTGGACTACGTAGTGAGCTCAGAGCCAGCCTGAACTACTAAGCGAGACCCTGTCTCAAAAAAAAAAAAAAAAAAAAATTAAAAAAAAAAAAAAAAAAGCTTTTGTACAGCAAGGCAAGCCACCAACACACGCACTGAACTAAAATCAAAGTGGATTAGAGGCCTAATATTAAAACAGAAACACTAAACCTGCTGCAAAACGGGTTAGGTAGAACTCTTGGAGACATTGGCATAGGGGAAAACTTTATGAACAAAACTTTGACAGCACAGGAACTAGTAGAAGGAATCAACAACTGGGAGCTCATCTTATTAAAAAGCTTCTGCACAGCAAGAGAAACCACCAGCAGAGTGAAAAGACAACCGACAATACGGGAAATTTTTTTTTTTTTTTTTTTTTTTTTTTGCTTTTTGGAGTCAGGGTCTTGCTTTGCAGCCCAGGCTGGCCCCGAGCTCACTATGGTGCCCAGGCAAGCCGCCGCGAACTCAGCAATCCTCCCGCCTCTGCCTCCCGAGTGCTGGGATTACAGGCGTGAGCCACCACGCCCAGCACTATATGTGGTAACCGGGGATCGAACTCAGGTCTTTATGCTTGCGAGGCAGGCGCCGGAACCACCGAGCCAACCCTCCGGCCCACGGGAAAATTTTTTTACCAGTTGTTTCTCAGATAAAGGGCTACTATCTAGAATATATAAGGAGCTTAAAAAATCAGCGTGCCCCAAATTTAAAGACTCAGTTCAGAAATGGGAATCTGAAGTGAGCAGACATTTTTCAGAGGAAGAAGTAAAAGCAGCTAAGAAACATATGAAGAAATATTTAATGACTGCTGGTCATTCGAGAGATGCAGATGCAAACAACACTGAGATTTCATCTCACTCCTCAAAAAATGGCTGCAATCATGTAATCAACCAACAACGAATGCTGACGAGGCTGCAGGGAGAAACGCTTTTCCACTGTTCGTGGGAATGTAGACTTGTGCAACCACTGTGGAGATCAGTGTGGAGATCCCTCAAAAATCTAGGATTAGAGGTCCCATTTGACCATTCTATTCCCCTGCTAGGTATGTACATGAAAGAATTAAAAAATTCATATCACAGTGGCATATATACACCTATGTTTATAGCAGCTCAGTTTGTGATAGCTAAATCTTGGAAACAACACAAATGCCCATCAACTCTAGACTGCATAAACAAGATGTAGTTTTTTACAAAATGGAGTGTTATTCTGTCATAAAGAATGCTAAGTTTGAGTCATTTATGCTCGAATGGACATACCTTGAGAACATGCTCATAAGTGCAATAAATAGGTCACAGATGTGTAAATACTGTGTCTTTTCTCTGGTATAAGAATCTAAAGATGTAAATGAGTTCTAGAATATTTGATAGATATTGTGAAATAGAAAACATTCAAAGGGAAAAGGGGGTAGGGGTAGGTAAAGATGGGAAAGAAAAAAAATCTGATGGTTAAAAATGGAAAAAAAGGCCGGGCATGGTGGCTCACGCCTGTAATCCCAGCACTCAGGAGGCAGAGACAGGAGGATTGCTGAGTTTGAGGCTTGCCTGGACTATATAGTGAGCTCAGAGCCAGCCTGAACTACAAAGCGAGACCCTGTCTCAAAAACAAAAAAAAACAACAACAAAAAATGGAAAAAAGCTTATGTATACAGGAGGTGGGGAGGTAGGGGGGCAGGAGAATGGGAAAAATAAATAAGTCGTGTCATGTATTAGTACAAATTCTCAATGTTGACTGTGATCATAATGTGTATATAAAATGCACCAATAAAATAAATTAAAAATTTTTGTAGAAGCCACCAACAGAGTAGAGAGAACTCACAGCTTGGGGAAAATTTTTTACCAGCTAGTCTTCAGACAATGGATTACTATCTAAAATATATGAAGAAATTAAAAAAAAATCAGTCCACCCAAATTTAAAGACCCAGTTCAAAAGTGGAAAGACATTTCTCAGATAAAGTAAAGGTGGCAAATAAAGATATGAAAAACTGTTCAACATCACTGGTCATTCAAGAAATGCAAATGAAAACAACACTGAGACTTCACTTCACTCCAGAAAAATGGCTGCTATCAAGAAATCAACCAACAATAAGTGCTGGGGAGGCTTTAGGGAAAAAGCTACCCTTCTCTGCTGTTAGTAGAAGTGAAGACAGATGCAACCACTAGAAATTGGTGTTGAAACACTTCAAAAAACTAGGATTTGGAGATCCCATTTGACCTAGCTATCCCCCTTCTGGGAATGTTGCTGAAAGAATCAAAACATCACATGAGGACTATACATGTATACCCATGTTTATAGTAGCACAGTTTATAATAGCTAAATCACAGAAAAAGTCCAAATTCCCATTAAGTGAGGATTGGATAAAAATGTGATTTTTTAAATAGAATGCAGTACTGTTTGGCCATATAGGAAGATAACTAGAGACATTTATAGCTGAATGGATGCAGCTTGAGATCATACTCTTAAGTGCAATAAATGAGGCACATTGTAAATACTGAATTATTTCTCTGGTGTGAGAAACTGAAAGTGTGAAAAAGGGCCAAAATATATAATATAGAGTGTGAAATAGGAAGATAACATTCAAATAAGAAAGGGAACTGGGTGTTGGAGGAAAATGGAAAGACAAAAAAATGAAAAAAAAAGGGCAAAAATGGAAACAAAGGTTATGTATGTTGGGAGGGGTGTAAGGGTTGAAAGGAGGAAAGGGAAATGGGAAAATAAGAACCGAGAAATGTCATGTACAGGTAAAAATTCTCAAAGATGAATATGATCATAAAGTATTTCTAAAATGTACCAATAAACTTCATGAATTTTTTTAAAAAAACAAAACCCTCCAAGTCTTCTTAACTGCCTTGGAGGAAAAGGTGCTATGAAGCTCCAGAACCTGGAGCCATCTCTTTTCTGCCTTCACTCCTGGCTCACCCCTCCTCTCTCTGAGAATGCTGGGAAGAAGCCAGCCTCAAGGAATCTGCCTTCGCTCTCCTTTGTCTTGGAAATCTCATCCCGGAAAGGAACAAGTGGCTGCCTCCCTCCCTTCTCCCCAGCTCTGTTTAAATGTCACAGTCTCCAGAGTCTTCCCTGTTCATTCAGATTAAAATTTCAACTGCCTCTCCAGTCCCAGCTTGATTTCCTCTTGAGCATTTATCATTATCTGCCATATGTTATCTTTTTGTTTTTTTCATTTGCTGTCTTTTATGACCATCATGTAAATTTAGGAAGCCAGGGATTTTAATGTTTTATTCACTCCTGTGTCCACAGTTCTGGGAGCAGTGCCCAGTATGTAGCATGTGTTTAATAGGTGTTTGTTGAAGAAATAAATGCTATAGGGTGAGGGAGGACCCGGATAATGTAGGGCTTATTTGCTAGATCTATGACTCTTTGTTTATCTGGAACTAATTATTTAACATCTTCATTTCCTTGTATTAAAATGAGGGTAATAATACCCATTTTGTCAGTATTGTGGGGTTAAGATTAAATGAAATGACAAACATGAAACTTTCGACATAAACCTTAACAGAACACCACAGTACTTAGAATCTTAAGAAACCATAGAGAGCTGGCCAGACCAGGATGCACATTTCCCTCCGTCTAGCTCAGCTAATGCACAAGTGTTCTCCAAAGGCCAACTTTGATCTTTTCTCAGGGAATTGTAGCTTGACTACTTCTTATTGGTATTTTCAGGGATTTTTTTTCTTTTTTAAGAATAGCAAATGACTGACTAGTTGACTATAAATATCAGTAGGTATTGTATGGAGTTTGGTACAACTTCATGATCATTCTAATTAGTTTATAGTTTCCAAGAAGAATCAAGACATATTCCATAGACTAATAATTCTGAAACAAAAAATTTGCATCTAAAATTGAAATTATGAAGTGACCTAGTTACATAACTTTGTCTTCCTTCCTCCACCTTGTTACCTTCATGTGTTCTAAAGTGCACGTTGGAGGAATAAAATTTGTGGTGAGGCAGCTTACCACACTGGCCCTGGAGGGTGAAGAATGAGCCAACACCCCTGAGAAGGAGCTGTGCTGAGCTTGAGGACTTTGGAGGGACAGACCCCTGTGCCATCTAATACATGCAAATAGAGTCTGAAGACTTCAAGAATCTAAAATTTAAGAGAAAAACTGTCACTTCTGGTTTGTGGAGCGGAGCAGAAATCTACTTCTTTATTGGTAAGTGTTTATCTCAGAATTTAGAAATATTGCATTACTATTGTCATTACAAATCGTATGCTTTGAAGGTAAAAGGATATTGAGTACTGCATAAATGGAACACTTTTTAGTATACATCTCTTTGGTCATATCATAGAGAAAGAAAATGCTCAGCCTGTTGGGTGACACGCATTATTCTAGAGGCTTTGCTTGTGTCATTTTATGTAATTCCAAAGACAGTACTATTTTAAAGAGTTAGAGGAACAAAGTCACACTCCCAGTGTGTGGCAGTAGAGGCAACTGAGTCCATACTGTTCAGATTCCAGAATCCGTCTACACTCTCCCTAACTCACACAGCTATTGACTGTGATCTTTAACACAGCTGGGGCCAGCCCTTATTAAGAGGGGAACATCTGCAAAGAATCTAATAGACAATATAACCATCTTTCAAGGAGGAACCATCTCCCCAGGTGTAAGTAGAGGAAAAACTTTTACAAATGCAAGCCAAACACTGGTGTCCTCATCCTGGGGCTGTGTCTGGGCAGTAGAGCCAGGCTCTGGGTGGTCTGAGGACACACAAGAACAGTGCAGCCGTGGGTAAGGGGAGAGAGAACCACAGAGGCCCCCTGCACAGGCTGAGGAGATAGGAGTAAGGTAATCCTGGAGCCAGCTACAGGGGATACACAAATCCATCTAAGGACACGAAACCATGGAGTCACTTAGGAGTCTGCTCAAAAGAGTGCACAGTGTTGTATTTCATCAGATATTTGCTTAACACCATCTTCCAAGTGGAAGTGATAAATGGGCAGAACCAGCTTCACTGTTGGGAGTTAATGTACTTATGTGTCTCCCTTAATATGATGATAGCAGAGGGGTTAGCTCTAATCTTGTATGATGTCTTCTGAAGCTTCACTTACCTGGAGATGTCCTATCTAATAATATCTTCCTCTAAGATAAACTGAGAAAGAGGAAATGACAGAAAAGAGACTGCAGCCAAGGTAGAGACCGCAAGCTCACGCCCTTGGTCCTGCGTACCTCTCCCAGGGGGCACCCTCAGGTGCACCTTCAAATGCACTGACTCCTATTTTGGGCACAGTTCTGATAAATAGGACCGTCTGGTTTCCCAGCACAGAGCTTTTAGAAGCAGAAGGTTAGAAGAGAAGATGTCAACTACTGCGGTCAGATATGGTAGAGGTAATGAGGCACAGTAGACCTGGGGCTGTCGGAGGTTGGGGTGGAAACCCCCAAGTACTCCACGTGGCCTCTGCACACAAAAGCAAGTCGCCCTGGGGCTCTGAAGGCTGCAGCATGGAAGTTGGTGCTTTGCTACCTGTGGAAGACCACACATATGCACAGTGGCCAGGAAAGACCACCGGGTCAGCTAGAACCTGGAATTTTCCTGGGTAACCAGGAACCGCATTGTGGGTTACAGCATCACTTTCACTCATCAAGTCTCACATTTTAAAATGTTTAAAATGATCAAATTCTGTTGAAAGCTTATTTGAATAGGCTTCCTTAAGCATCAACATTTCTCATTGTGTGTTACTACATAGGCCACACCAAGCCTGCAGGGTATTATACAGAGCTCTGTATATGCAGCAATGCGTCATAGTTAAATTCATTTTGGGAGGTTGATAGATAGTGTATCTTGATCATTTTCAATCCCTTTACCCCCTTTTCATCCTCACTCCTCCTCCCAAACCACCTCCTCCGGTCCAACAATTCTATCTTTTTATTTCCTGCCATCTCTTCTTTGTTTTACTCTTTTACTTATTTATATTTTAAGTTTCCTATATAAGAAAAACCATATGCTATTTAACTTTCTCTATCTGACTCATTTCACTTAACACTGTGGTCTCATGTTCCATCTATTTTCCTGACAAAATCATTTTATATCAAGAGGACTCTCTCTGCAATATGTATGGCCTTTTTACTTTTTTTTTTTTTTGCTTTTTGGAGACAGGGTCTCGCTTTGTAGTTCAGGCTGGCCTTGAGCTCACTATGGTGCCCAGGCAAACTGCCGTGAACTCAGCAATCCTCCTGTCTCTACCTCCCGAGTGCTGGGATTACAGGCGTGAGCCACCACGTCCGGCATTGTGGTATGCGGTGTTGATTGCTGGTGGGCGTGTCTCCACGCCCAGTGTTATTTGTGGTTACTGGGGATCGAACTCAGGTCCTTGCGCTTGCGAGGCAGGCAAGGAACCACTGAGCTAACCCTCTGGCCCGCCTTTTTACTTTTTAATCTGAGGGTAGAGAGAGCAGTTGCATAATGAAGAAAGAAAAGGTGGCAAAGGAAGAAGAGAACGAGTGGAAGGAGAGATTTGCAGCATAGATGCAAAGAGGATTCTGGGACCTGAGCAGAGCTGTGCACCTGGGGCAGGTGCTGGCCAGGACCAGAGCAGGGCCCGCCAGCCGGCGCCACCCCGGGACAGGGAAAATCTCAGTGCAGCAAACAGACCTGCTGCTAGGCAGGGTGCTGCCGTGGCCCGGGAGGCTTCCCTGGGAACCTGTACGTCCTCCCTGCATCCTCCCCAGAGGGGCTCAAGGTACGAGGACTCATCCTCGCTGTTCACCCTGAGCCCTGCTCTACTCCACTCTGAACTGCTCAGGGCTGTGCAGATCCTGCTTCACGAGTTACCTGTACACGGAACAGGCTCTCTGGGTACTTATCTGTCAGGCAGCACTGAAGCCCAGGAACCGGAAGGAGAACTGCAGGTGTTCACCCCCATCCCCAGGCCTGCTGCTCAGCACTCACCTTTCAGCATCATCGAGAGGTACTTCAAGGCTTGGCAGCCCAGATAGACTTCCTGTAGGTGTTGACACCTCAACCAAAGGGCTGCATGTTAGGTGAGGACCACTGCTGTGCTCCCCGGCACAGCGGAGAGTAAGCCCCTTCCTACCGCAGACCATGTGACAACCGGTGAAACTGGCTGGCCTCTCTTGTCACCATTACCCTACACCATCCTTTTTCCTTTCTGTAGCAGCTTTAAAGTCAGTGCGCCCTTCTTGATGACAGAAGGGAGGTGATGAGTCAGTGAATCTGAGTCACTGAACAAGGCCAGGTTCCCTTGGAGGCCCCAGCCCTTTGTGTGGCCTCACTGATCAGGGCTGACAGACTCAGGCGACAGGCTTTAAACACAACTTCTACGTGTGCTTATTCACCATCACTTGGGTGCCCCCAAAATACGAGGAATGTATGGCTTTCAGGTTTCTTTCTGGTAGATAAGCAGACATTTTGACAAATCTAAAAATCACTGCCTTGTGTATGTAATTAAAAGAATATGCAGGGCCAGAGATTTAGCTCAGTGGTTCTAGCACCTGCCCAGCAAGCGCAAGGTCCCTGGTTCGATTCCCCGTGACCACATACAACATTGCAGGGCTTGGTGACTCACGCCCACCGGCAATTAGTATCACATACCACAGTGCTGGACATGGTGGCTTATCCCTATAATCCCAGCACTCAGAGGCAGAGGCAGGAGGATTGCTGAGTTTGAGAATTGCCTGGGCTACATGTGAGCTCAGGGCCAGCATGACCTACAAAGTGAGACCCTGTCTCAAAAACAAAAAACATAAAAACAAACAAAAGAATATGCAATTAATCACTTTGGATCTTTATGTTAGCCTGAGTCTTTGCACAATCTCTAGGTAGGCTGACCTCCCTACACAGCTCCGCCCGCACCCAGTGCTGAACCCTGGCTGCAAACTGTCCTCCCTGTAACTCACCTCAGATGGAGGCCAGCCAAGCAGAGTTTAGGTGTGTCCTGCTCTCTTGATTTGGCAGAACGAACTTCTGTCACTTCTGAACAAACCTGTCTTTCTGCCGTGATTGATCACGTTCTTGTGGAACTGTGATATTCTAAAGTCAGCCTAAGAACAGCCGGTTCCTCTGGGGCCGGAGTCATCTCAGGTATCACCTCATAGCTCTGACCTCCAGTGATTTCAGTTCCCTGTATCTAGACTGAGCACAGTGAACCATGCAGCATCCTTTCCACCACTTTCTGACTCTGACTTGTGGGGAAGCATGTGTCCCTGGTTCTGGGAACTGATGAGGAAGAAATTGTGGTGCAAGAGCACTGGGGTATGAGGGGAACATGGGGCGTCACCCAGTACTACTCTACCTAGGCCTGGGCACCAGCACTGGACTTGGTGACAGTCAGTCTTTGCTCATTATGCAGTCAACTAGTTATTATTAAACATGTGGAAAGCACAGAGATATAGCTATACGCTACCTTCCTTTCTTTCTTTCTCTCGCTCTTTTTTTTGCTTTTGCTTTTGGTGGTACCAGGGATCAAACTTGGGCCCTTGTGCTTCCATGGTAGGTGCGGTACCACTTGAGCTAAATCCCCAAGCTACCCTTCCTATTTCCATGCTTCCCCAAGTAATACCATTATTACTTAGTAAATTTCTTCCCAGGTTGTATTCAGGCACGGTTTGTCATTATTTTACCTTTATTTATACATCTTGGTAAGAACACAGCAGTGTTTAGGATACTATGGTCAGAAAAGTTTGGGGCTGGAGATTTAGCTCAGTGGTTCCAGTGCCTGCCTCACAATCATAAGGTCCTGAGTTTGATCCTGGTAACCACATACAATGCTGGGCATGGTGACTCATGCCTACCAGAAATTAATACTACATACCACAGTGCTGGACATGGTGATTCACACCTGTAATCCCAGCACTTGGGAGGCAGAGACAGGAGGATTGCTGAGTTCGAGGCTTGCCTGGGCTACATAGTGAGCTGAGGGCCAGCCTGAACTGCAAAGTGAGACCCTGTCTCAAAAAATAAACAAAAAAACAACTTCAAATTCAAGATCTCAAAGCACATTTTCCCAAGGGCCTGCTGTCTCAGTACGAAGCTTCCTGCCCTGTTTCAGTCAGGAGGAGAACAATGTCTGGTTGAATGGGATCCATCTTCAGGACAGTGGTTGTGACAAAGTGGGACCCAGCATAGGAGCCCAGCCAGGGGGAGACTGGCATGGTCTCTTCATCTACAGAGCACCCTTGTAGGCACAGCCATCAAAGGTTTTCAGAAGGGAGAGCTCTAGACTATCATATTTTAAATCTAAAATGTCTGCTGAAGTCTCATATATGTGCAAGGTGATTGGATTAGTGGGTGCCATATCCATCAGTGGACTCATCTACTGAGTTCAGTAGCTGAATGGACTGTTAGGAGGTGGGGCCTGATCAGAAGCGGGCCCCAGGGGACATGACCTGGAGCGCATTTTCTTATCCCTGGCTTCTTCTCTTTTTGCTTTTTGGCTGCCATGGCATGAGTACTACCTCCCTCTTCCAGGCCATTTCTGTCTTAAAGCCAATCAACCATGGGCTGAATCCCCTAAAACCCATGAGCCAAATTAAACCTCTCCTCCTTAAGCTGAGGGTGTCAGATATACTTTCTAAACAAGAGGAAATCTATAGGCAGATGTGCCTTTGTGTCTCTTGAGGAGAATTCTGGTGCCCCAGTCTGCCACCCCAAGAGCTGTTACCTACACTGCATTTCCCCTTACCCCTCTTAGCTTATCCAGTTTGCCTCCAGCTTTTTCTCCTCCCATCTCTGGCTCTTTATTTCAGATCCAATGACCCTTTCTGATGTAACCACCTCCCTCAGCTCAGGTGGTAACAGAACCTTCCTCCTTGGGCTTTGACTCCCATCCAAGCCCCTGTGGCAGGTCAGAGGGAAAGAAGCCATCTCTGTAGCAGCAGCCAGAGAGAGAATCCTCCCTCCTCTCAGCTGAAGGCACAGCTGCATCTGCTGACCCAAGTTGCCCTTCCCATGCAGCCGAGGACAAGCTGCCCGCTCCCTGCCAGCTCACCACAGCCTGTCCACTGGTATACTAAGATTTTGGTAGAGAATAAATTCAGTACAGGACACATAATTTATAGGATTATTTTATAATATTCACCCAAAAAGTCAAATGCAGAGGAGTGTAATAGATCTGTCTGCGCTAGAAAGCCACAGACAGTAGCTGAGAGCCTGGATTCCACAGCAGTGTCCCACACAATCCAGTCTGAGGCCTGGAACCCACATCACTGTCTTCTGTTTTAGTTTTTGGTGGTACCGCGGATCGAACTCAGGCCCTTATGCTTCCAAGGTGGGTGCGGTACCACTTCAGCTAAATCCCTCAGCCCGCACAGCAATGTCTTATGCAACTCCGCATCAAGGATCTGCTCCATGAGGTCCCAAGGACAGGGGTGGAAGCTAGAAAGTCTGTGCCTGTGGGGTGAAGGGTCTGTGGCAGAAGGCTGAGGGGTCTGCACTGGAGCCAGGAAGCAGCACTCAGGGTGGAAGATCAGAACTTCCCTGACAAAAACAGTAGCCATTTCCAGTGACAGCCAGGACCTGCGCTCCCCCAGTGATGAGAACAGCCAAGATCGCACCAGCAACACCGGCCACGGCAAACTTTTCCAAGAAAATCAGTAGCAAATGATCTTCCTCTCTAGTCCTGTATGCTGTTGGAACAACCCTCAGGTGGGTCTTCCATGGCCAGAATCACACTGACTTGGATCAGCTGGGCCTTCCAAACTGACCGTTAGTCAATTATTTGATTCCCCCTGCCCCCTGCTGGCACAGGCTTTCTAGCTTCCCTGCATCTCTAGTCTCCATGGCCCCTGAATCTTCATCCTCCCGGTCCCCGGGTCTCTTTCCCCCATTCCTGCAGCTGAGGTCATGTGTGTGCCAGGAATGCTGTGCAGGGAGTTGGAAGTGTTACCTGCTACCCTTAGGGTTAACAAATCAGCTTTTTCTTAGGCCTGCTGCCCTCCGTATCTCCATCCTCATTTCTGAGTGTCTGCAAGTTTTGAGCACTTTCTGTGACTGATCACTTTTTCTGTAGTGTCCTTCTTGCTTCCTGAAGGATACCCCTCACACAACACTCATTCTGACTTTATCCTCCGAGGCACAGCAAACCTGAGCAATTAAACACATGGTTTCATGTCTGTCCTTATCCCAGTTCTGAGGTTCTTTAATCACCCGTCTCCCTTGACTTTGTGAAGTCCTTCACAATGGTTCAGATCCAAGCCCCACAGCGCAGTCTTGGACCACAGGCTTGGTCCTCTGTCCTTCCAGTCTTCTGGTGTCTGGTAATGACATTATTTAGATTCCCCTCCTCCAGCCAGTCCCTGTTCTAGCTGCTCACCTTCTTGGAGAAAATATGCACTTATTTTATTAAACAAATGAAGTAAGTTTTTATTTTGCTGTCTATTTAATGTGCCTATGCTTTCCAAAGTTTTGAGTGTCTCATGAGGAGGAGAGAACTTAGCTAGTACCCTGAGTCACGGTGGCTTCTGCTGATGGTACACAGGCTCTCTCATGGCTGTAGCTGACTGGTCAGCAGAGCAGCTCTTACAGAGGGTGGGGCCTGGAGGCTAAACTGTCCCAAAGCTGGACACAAAGATGACTCTCACACACTGCCATTTGAGGAACTGGCTATCATTTCAGACAAAGAACACATGAGGCATCGCAGAGACCAAGGAACCACAGTTTGGCCACATACACAGATACACAAATTGGAGGTCCAGGGCCCAGGCTAGGAGGCTTCGAAAGCTCAGCTGAGATCCTCAGTGGTTTGTGCCTCCCAGCTGGACGGAGCAAGAAGGCCACATTTGGGCTCCCCGCCCCCATACTGACAGCTCTGGCCAAGTGCTCTGTTTCCAAGGAGGGAAGTGAGATGGGACCTCACAATCCTGTCCCCTCAGTCCTTCTGTGTATCTGCCCAGAAGTGCTTTGCACAATGAGCCACATAGCTGTTTAACATTCTTCCTGGGTCCTAGCAAAGTCAGATCTGTTGTTACTTCCCCAGAAAGTCCATTTCTAGGGCTAGCGATCTACTAGCATCTCATTCATGGTGAAGGAGGCTGTGAAAGGGGAAGGTGAGGGAGCATTTGATCAAAGAGCCAGAGAATAGAGAAGCCGCATTTCCCTAAATACCCATGAGGGCTGTTGCTTCCTCTCTAGGTGTCTGGGGCTTCAGTGGACAGTTCTAGCTGCTTCTGCTCCCTGCAAAGAGCAGAAGCTTGCACTGGAGGAAGGAGGAAAAGGAATGAAGAAAGAAGGAAGGTGTTCCGAGATCTCTTCTCTATCCGCAGCCAGCTGGGGCTTTCCTCTTACAGGAAAGACAGGCCCCCAGAGCGCAGGGAAACTGCAGGCTCAGTCAGAGAACCACAAAGCAGAACTAAGGATGGAGAGACTTTTGTTCAGAGGGAGAGACAAGGATATCTACTGCAGGCCCCCATGCTTGCCAGGCCTGTAGAATATTAGATCAGTGAAGGACTTTTCCTGTGCAGGGAGAGCAGCCCATGGCACCAGGGTGAGTCTGGTGGGAAGCAGAAGTGCTGGGAAGTGACCTGGGGTCCGGACAGGTGACGGCCCCTCTGCGCTGGCTGATTCTCAGAGAAGCTGGCTTGGGTGCCTGCATTGCTGCTGCTGGATATGGGCTGAGATGAGCAGGGCCAAGCAGGGTCGGGACAAGAGCCGTGGGCAGCGGAGACTCATAATCAGCTGGGCGGAGAAGCAGGCCATGCGCCTCATGGGGCAGAGCTTCCACGCTGAAGCTCTCTGCACTTCCTGAGGCTCTGTTCACCTTAGCCCGGGACTGAACAGTGTCACTGGCGGGCAGTTCTCGCTCTCTCTTTTTACCTGCATATGCCTAAAAATGAAATTCTCCGTGTCCTCGCCCATCATGGCCCTCCACCTGTCTCACGACAGGGTGATCCTCGTCTTTCCCTGCGTCTCATGGAGGCCAGAGGTAGGCGCTCAAGCCCCAGATCCCACGGCATAGCCCTATGGGAGGCTTTGCTGGGGGGCAGTCCTCCAGCTCCCACCCATCGCCTACCTGCGCTCTCTGCCTCATCCTGAACAAGTCCGGGGAAGGTATTTCCCTGGGGGAGCCGTGGCCTGGGAGGGGTCCACTTCCCTCCTGTGGTTGCACAGCCTAGTGGTGAGGGACACGGGCCCAGGGCTGCCCACGCCTCTTGGGCACCCCAAACCTCCCCAGCCTCCAGCCAGCTCGCAGTGACGTGTAGTCCCAGGAGACTTTGGGTAATGGTTATGTGAATGTGCACAGAGGGTTGGACACAGGGCCTTTGCACCATGCTACATATTCATCCTTTTTTTTTTCTGTCATTTTAAAATTTTGAGACAGTTACTAAGTCACCCAGGCTGGACTAGAACTTAGGATCTTCCTACCTTAGTTTCCCAGAAATTGCAGGTATACACCATCACCCTGGCTTGTGATTCTCTTCTTTGAGAAGCTTCAGTGTTGGGTTCTTCACCCCTCACTTATTTTACCCTTGGTTTGTCTTTGACTCCAAGACTCATATGGTTGTTTTTTGTATTTTTTTTTTTTATAACCTTCGGGATGTATATGGTTAACCATGTGCATTCAGGCAGGTAGGCGTTGCTTTTAAATAGGAAGTGGTAATTCAGCAACTTTCTCCTGGCAATTTTAGTGTCTCACTGCTCTTAAACACAGCAAATTGCATCTTGTTGACAGAGCACCCCTCACAGTGGTGATGTGGGGGACCAGACAGTCACCTAGGGCTGGATAATCCACTTGGGATCAGCGCGTTTCCTAAGGTGAGCAAGCCCAAGGCCCCTGCACCCCACCAGCTTGGCTTTCTAGCTTTCTGAGAGTCTTGGATTCTCCAGGCTACAACAGAGATGTTGGCTTGGTAGGGCTCCTCTGGGAGATGGCACAGGGGCCCTGCTCACATGGCACCCCCAGCACCTTCCACTTTCCTAAGTCCACTGTGCTCGTGGCTTTGGGAGAGGACCATGTTTTCCAGAAACCTGCTGCCCCTCTAAGAGCACAGTGACTGCATCCTTTTACCGCTTCTTGCTAGAGTAGAACAATGGACTCGTCCCCATTTCATCACACAGGGAGCAGCTGGGTGCCTCAGGCTGTGCTGTAGAGAAATGCAAATTTTTTTGCCTTTTGTGGCGCTCAAGATGGAACTCAGAGCATTGTGCATGCCAGGCAAGCACTCTACCACTTAGCCTCAGCCCTAGAAATGTAGTTTTAAAAAATTTGACCCAATATACAAATACAAAATACAAAAATTTGACCAAATTCAAGGTGAAGATTAAGCTAAGCAATGTTTTGGGAGCAGTGGGTAACAGTGGAATGGTGGGGAGCTTTGGTGCCCCAAGGCTGCATAGGCAGAAGCTCACCTGGGGATTATTTCGGGGGGATGACGGGCTGAAAAACTTTGTGGGAGTTGGAGTGATACAGACAAAGCCCTGGGAAGGGCTGCAGGTGCCATGGCATTGGGAAGTCGAGACTGATGGTCACAGGAGTGTCTTATGATGGCGAGTCCAAATTAGTCCCCACCAGGGCTCCACTGGCAGCAGGAAACATGGCTGAGACCACCACAGGGACAAAGGAGTACAGGGCAATTAAAGCTGTTTTTAATATGGTCAAAAATATACAGTGGACCCTAGAGTTATGGCTGGCCTGACATAAGAACAACTTGGGCTACAACTAGAATTTTTGTTTCAACTTATGAATAAAGGCTTGAGATATGACCCAAATGCCGGCTGCTTGGGCTCCCACATGGTCTCAGATACCAACTTAACTCTTAAAGAATTGTTGAAAGAACATTATGACATCTTTTTCTGAGTGAAGTTAATTGAGAAATGCTGGGTTGTTGTCTCTGTAAGGACCCTTGTGTACAGAAGAGAGACTTTGAAGGCTGTGTAGAGGAGCCTGAACTTTCAGTTGACAAAGGTGAATTACAAGGAGCCCTTAAGAATGAATTGAAATCATAAGTCAAGGGCCCATTGTAATGTCTGCAGATAAAGATGAATACATAAAAGTGAACTTGTAGGGGCCGGAGATTTAGCTCAGTGGTTCTGGCGCCTGCCTTGCAAGCGCAAGGTCCTGAGTTCGATCCTGGTAACCACATACAATGCTGGGCGTGGAGACTCACGCCCACCAGCAACAATACCACATACCACAGTGCCAGGGGTGGTGGCTCACACTGGTAATCCCAGCACTCAGGAGGCAGAGACAGGAGGATTGCTGAGTTCGAGGTTTGCCTTGGCTACATAGTGAGCTCAGGGCCAGCCTGAACTACGAAGCGAGACCCTGTCTCAAAAAAAAAAAAAGTGAACTTGTAAACTAGCAAAAGGAACAAAAACCCCAAAAGCAACCAAACCAAACCAAAAAGTATATATAAACCAGTAAACAAATCACTGGAAAAAACCTTCTGGCTTCTTCTTAGCTACTCTTATTCAAAAGCAGAAGGAAGCTGGCTAAAGTTTCAGCTCCACTTATGTCTAAAAAGAAGTATATAAACCAGTGCACCCACAGTTCAAATGAATTTAGAACAATAGTTATTGAATCATTGTAGTTAAGTTTTGATATTAATATGAAGTTTTAAAATAAATATATACCCTAAGATCTTATGGTAATTTTATAGCATTTCACTAGGAGATGACAGAGTGAATCAGATGGTGCATAAGAGACAATGATGGAAAATAGATGGGCTGCAGTCTTCCCATCTATGAAATGGGTACACTGCTTTAAAGAGTTTTTGTGAGGCTACAGAGATAATAGAAGTTAAGCAGTGATATTAGTGTCCAGCATATGACTCATACTTAATTCTCAGCATGTATAATGCCCACGTATACATACACATCTATGCACATACACCTACACATGTATCATACAGCCATACATAGATACTTGTATCTATAAATACCCTCACACACATAAACGTGATGTATGTACTCACACAGATACAAGCCCTTTAGTTTTTTGCTCCTTGTCTTGTGTAGCCAACAGTTTTTATGAAAGGAAGCACAAACTTAAAATCTGTTTTAATAAACTGTTCAGCTGGATACTATATGCTTTCAACTTGAAACGGAACTCAGCACAGTTTCTTTACTGACATTATTCTGATAAATACATCTGATGTCTTCCCCGCATTACATTTTCTCGAGTAGGTCTGTGCTTGGTCAGAAGCAAGCAATGGGGCATTGGCTTCTTGCAAGGCTTCCTGCCTCATCAGCAGCCTCCTCTTGATCTTGGACACTTCCTTTCTCTTGTCGACGACCCACCTGTGTCCCACCCACCTCCGGTCCCAGCTCAGAGCTTCCCAGTAGTTGGTCTTTCTGAAGGTTTATC
>PVIC010040419.1:0-16668 GCA_004025085.1 Thryonomys swinderianus
TTTTGATTTACTTATTCCTTCCCTTGTATTCTTGGGTTTTCTCATCTTTTTCTTATCTTTGTCTCTCAATTTTGTGGTTTTTCCCATTCTCAAGTAAATACAGTTTCTTTGGGTTTCACCAAAAGAAATGTAAGGCAGCATGTTTCAGTATTTGGTTACCTCTATTCTTTGACTGATTCATAATGTTATTCCTTTGAAATATATTACAATCTATACTACATTAAAAAATGGCACAACCATCACAAACTTTAAAAACTCACAGTGGGGTCGTGGATTTAGCTCAGTGGTTCCGGGATCTGTCCAGCAAGTGCAAGTTCCCGAGTTTGAAGCCCAATATCACATACTACAATTCATGGCTTGGTGGCTCATGCCTGTAATCCCAGCATTTAGGAGGTAGAAGCAGGAGGATTTCTGTGAGTTCAAGGCTAACTTGGGCTACATAGTGAGCTCAGGGCCAGCCTGAACTACAAAGTGAGACCCTTTCTCAAAAAAAAAAAAATTGTAATGAAATATTTTGTTTTTTGGGTTTTTTTTTCCAATAACATAGTAAATTATCTGATCTAATAGGCAGATGAAGATCTCCAACTCTTCATGGTAATTGTTTTTCACATTGATGTATTAACAACATTAAGCTGTAAATACCTTTGTCTTTTGCACATAAAATACATTTGCACCAAAGTAGAACAGCAATACATTAAGGCTTATCTAAACAAACCTTGCAGTTTGTTTAACAAAATATTATATTTTCTTTCAGAGAGAAATGTGGAGTGTAAAACTGGATTTTCTTGACTTCATTTTTTTTCTTTCTATCTTGAAGATCTTTTCTATCTTCCTTATCTTTTTTCTGTGGATTCCTTTATAATTCATACATAAATGCATGAAGTTCTCTAAATCCATATTGATAGTTCCGTTACATGCAACACAGGTTTTCACTGCATTAGGAAATCAGAAGTACAAAGTCGTATCTCTCTCAGTTTAAAGCTTTGCCCATGGTGAGCTATCAATGTTTGGCTAAAAATCACTGTTTGTTCTAACATCTAACTATAAAAGTAAATTGTTTTGTCACCTGCTCCTCAAATTGGCTGTACCTGTTGCCCAAGGCTTTATCCCTTCAGTCAATCTCAGGGACAATGATGATTTCCTTACATCTAAATTTCATGAATATTTTCCTTTACTCTTCAGTAGAAGATAAAGCATGTACTTAAAATTGAACACACAAGTTCACATTGCAGTTCTTAAAATCATTAGACATAGCGGACAGCTTAGGAAGTTGCTTATTTTTTAAATAAAATGAAAATATTAATGACCTGATAATGAAGACACTAATAGTATAATAAAATAGCAACCCAGAATTAGATGAACTGTTCCATTAGGATATAATCCTATTTATGTTTGCTAATTTTGTCGACATTTTCCCTGATATCTACAAAATATTTTCAGTTATACAAATGCGGTTTACTTTTCCAAAAAAGAAGAGATCAAAATAATGAAGATGATTGTATCTTAAATTTCTTTTCACATTTCTTCCATTCCTGGCTTCAAACCATCTGTGTTAGCAGAACCAGAACCCCAGATAACCATCATGTGGAAAAATACACACTATTTGAAATGTCAAAAGAATATATCTGAACAGAATTCAAATCATAGACTGAGTGTTTTCTGAGGCACAGTGGGTTCTGTCCAGCACTGTGCGGTTGTACACGGCTGACCTCTGCTCGGTACCCTTGTCCCTAGCACCAGCGTCTGCCGTCGTGAGGCAGTGACGGACAGGACCAGTTCTCTCAGTCGTCCAGACGCTCAAGATACTGACTTAACCACGAACCGTGGGAGGAAGGATGTTATTCTGGAGGAGAAGCATATTGAAGACAGTGGAAACAGGCTTCTCTTATATTCCATATAAATTAGTGTGAAAAAACTGAAAACATAATTAAAGTTAATAGCTCCTTAAATATATGTGAACATTTCTAAATGAGTAAACTGTTAATTTCTCCAGAGCATATATTGGGATGTTTGAGATTTTTATTGTGTTCATTTTTTGTCATGATTTTATGTAAATTAAATTTAAATAAAAATATAAGTGGGCTACAATAATCTAAGTATGACCAAATTATAATTAAACACATTTATTCTGCTTTATGTATTCCTTGAGCGCCTAACTCCTTTAGGGACATTACCTAATTATTTAGGCCATAACTTTTTCTTTATAAGTAAGGAAATTAAGCCACCTGCATGTAGAGTGGCAAACTGTTAGTCTCATAAGGACTACATCATTGCCAGCAAGGCAACAGCTACAATAAAGTGGGGGGGGGTAAAGGGCAGACCATCCATAACTGTTACTCATGTAGGATGATATCTTCTCTTGTTCACCATTCAAGTTACTATAGCAAAATTATAGCAGTGACTCTTCTATGCATAAGTAGTAAGGTCTGAACTCACAAAACTTGAACTGCTTTAAGAATTGACTAAAACTTTCAAGTAAAGATCTCAAATTTTTAATTTATTAACAAATCTTTGCTTATTCTGTAATATGTAAGGAATTTAATTATATATGGCAAACACTGCCTGAGGGAAGCTTAGGTTACATAAACAATTACAGATTTATTAAATGAAGTGTTTGGTTTTTCTCTTAAAAGTTGAAACTTAAATTGATAAATGCCTCCGTGGGAAGCTCATGATGTTAACATCAGCACATGAATTAAAAACAAGCCAATTTGGAAATATGACACCTTTAGCAGAAGGACTAAAGCAAGAACCTTATCTGAAACTTTAGAAGGCTATGAAATTGATATAATGTGCTACATCTATAATTGGCTACTGAAGAGCCTGCTTATTTCATCAAGTATTTGTTATTCAAATGTAAAATTTAAATATTAAAAATCAGCAACTTGGAAAGTATTTTACGCGGTAAGGTTATAAAAGCCTAAAAGTGTGGAAGATTATACACCATAGGGAAAACTAGAATGCACCATATTATACAATGGTGTATAAAAGATTTTAGTAGAGTAATAAAGTTATAGTTTTACAGACCAACATTAATGGCTGTGGTAAAAAGACGTTTACATGACTCAGAAATACTATAACTTTTACTTTACATTAAGTTAATGAATATCAAAGAGAAAATGTCACATATTACCCTTTTAGAACATATGATGCTTGTGGTTCTGAATTAAGTTTTCTATTTATATTTTATTTGTTTGAAAGAGATTTAGCAAAAGAAGTTTGAAGAAAACTTAACTGTACTCTGGAAATATTTCTACCCCATACTTTCATTTGATAAAACATTAGAAAAATTATTCAAATATCCTAACTTGTACTTTAATGGTCATCTCGTTTAGGCAAGAATATGAGATTATCTAATAATTAAGGCAGTTCCATCTTTGAGTAAACTCTTTCAGGCACATTTTCACAATCATTGTTTCAAACTATTTTAAAATCGATAGGTACTTTGTAATTTAATGACAACAATGAAACACTACCACATTTTCTGTAATACTTAATTAGAAAAATTAACTTAGTGAGTAGAAAGATAATGAATGATATGAGACAATTAAATTCTGGAGAATCTTGTTTATTTGAGATTAACATGATATTAACTTCTTATTTCAATCTGCATATGAAACCATGTTTCTGTGATAAAACTAGTTTAGTTATTTTGGAGCTTAATCACATTTATTTTTCAACTGATGAGGAGTCATCTCAGGCTGGGGTTTAGAGCAGGTAAGTTCAATTAATTAACCTCAAGTTTAATCACAAAATAGCTGTGTAATTTTATAAGTCTTATAAATGAAACATGTTTAATATTTAGGTAGTTTTCTCCCATTCACTTTTATGAATAGGAAGTGCCAAGGAAAATCTGCTTCTGTACCCTTCAATTTTTAACCCCAGTCCTAAGTCTAGTGAAGCCCAAGCCACAGAATTAATCTGAACTTTAACCATAATACAAATGTTAACACTAAATGCAACTTAATTTAACATAGCAGAACGAATCTGTGATATGAGTTAGACTTCTAACCTAGGATTTATGCTAGTGAGACACTTAGAACTCTTTCATATCCTGCTTTTCAATAGAGCTGGACATCACAGTAGAGCTGAAACTACTATTCACTATCGAGAGCTCACACATATGTATTCTGAATGTTAGTATTGTGGACAGACAGACATTCTCAAGAGTATTGAGGGCTGGGGATTTAGCACACGTTGTATCTCTCCTACCTTCCAAAGACTTCAGGGAGAGTGCATTCCTTATATCTAATCAATACTTGAGAGTTAACTGATTGTGTCAACTTGAGTCAGAAGTGCTTAACTAAATTGGATCAGCTGAGCAGAATTATAATCTTTGTCACCTGAATGCTATAAAACAGAACCAAAGAACGAAGGCTCCACTGCGTTTCTTTAGAGAAGCTCTGGTCTTCAGCTTCATCTTGCCTGCTGTCCTCTTGTTCCACTTTAGTCCATATCTTTACATATGACAAGGAGAGACTTGACAGGCACACACCTCATAAGAGTGCCATCAATAGTTACATTTATTAAAAAAATAGTTACATTTATTGAGATCATGGGACCATAATAAAAACAGGGAGAAGGGCTGATGCTGGTTGGCTGCTGTTAGCATCTCTGCACAAATTAGTGATGGAAAACAGTGGGTTCAAAACAACCGTAAGAAATATGGTCTTCGAACTGTGAGGTTGAGTAAATAAAGGAAAGTACAGAGCTCAAAGGGAATCCTGACCAGGCTGAGAAGGTTGAAATCCTCCACTCTAATGAATTCATTTTTTCCTGTGGAAGAGATTTCCCGACCCACAGTGCCAGAAGCCCTGGATTAAAAGGCCCACATCATGAAGGTCTACGGGTACAGGGCAGATTTCCTGTGTTGATATAGTGCAGGTGCCGTTCGATGCGTTTTGGTTGAAAAGTTTTCTGTATTTATAAAGTTCACCGTATTGAAAAGTATGCCCTTCTCCAGTGTAGGACTTATCAGAAAGTGGCCCTCTGAGATTTCCATTAGGTAAAATTCAGTCATTTCACCTGACCTCCACCGTAGACTTATCTGCATCCCCCTGAAACACCTGTGCTGCGGTTCGAACCCACAGCAGACTCTCCTCACCTGCAAGATCATAATGGAGGGAATGTCGGAGGAATTTCTGAGAGGGACCCTAATCCCTTCCTGCCACCAGGCAGGGTTCTGGGAAGCCAGTAAACCAGGCCTGCATGTAGAACTAAGGGGCAGGTGTGCTTACTACCACTGCAGAAAGGGAATGCTCAGGACAGAATGAGAAGAAACATAAAGGGATTAATTAGGAAACAGTTAAAAATACACATAGATAAATAAGATGAAAAACACTCTACAGCTAGACAGGGGGAATAATTTCGTGTGTTTGCAAGTAGAAATCTTTGTTAATATAGAGACTTGGTAATGGATTGAGGAGAGGAGGGTGACCCACCTCAGAAAGATTTATACTGGGATAGCTTATTTTCCAGGTGAATTGAACCCGTCTATTCTCGGGTGCAAAAGCACCATTTGCAAGTAAAGATGGAACAAATGGATCCATGTCTAGGCGTGTGGGCTCTGCCCGGGCATCTTGAGAGAAGAGAAAATTTAACTGGGCTTGTATCTTGAAGCTGTGAATTATTTGTTTTGAAATTCAGTTTTAAATTGTGATTTCCCTTGTCTCCATTTTATTCAATTTTTTATTCTGCTTCACTGTGTGCATGACTTTTAGTTTAAAAATTAGTTTAAAGGAGATTCTTTACCCCTTCGGGGTATCAATCAATTATTACATTCGTATCCCATCTAAATTGGATTTTTCTTGTTAATTTCTTGTTTTTTGATTTATGGCCCCAAAGTGATACCAGTAGCCGGAAACTATTTATCAAACAGGAGAATCATGGAATTAATTTATTAGGTCAAGAAGTAACTTGTTTCTAGTAAAATGGAGGTAAAAGATAGAAGTGAAACATTTAGCAATAATACTGTTTCAGGAAGTGTTTCATGACTGTGAATTATCATGATATACCTGCATATATCATTATCTATAACCAAGTCAAGACATTCGTACATAATGTATCCTAGATCTCAAGCTAAGCTTATTGTTTCACTGAATTTGGAAAAATGGGGTTAGCCAGGGGTAAGCATATTTTGTATGGAAATGCTTGGTGTATAAACTTCTTTTTAATATACTTTGAGTTGAAGTAATGTATAATTAATCGTGCTATTGAATTACCAGGAAATTTTCACTACTTCCTCTCTGAAATTTTTCCTTCCGGTTATTGTACCTCCAATTCCACCTAACCTACGAAACAAAACAAACCGTTTCCCATAAGCCCTTGTCTAGATTTGAAATATAAAGAACCTGCCCACTCAAATCCAGAGAAGCTCTGCTTCTTGTGTTAGTTAATTTCTCCCCGGAAGCGGTTGTAGGATGCTAGTCTCCTTCTGAGCTGGTTTCTGATACCTTTCTGCCTGGAGCACAGAAATCGCCCAGATAAACACAAACAGAAGCAAGGCTTTACATTTACTAAAAATAGAAAAAGAAACAAGCTTGCAGAGCAAGTTTGGGTCAAATAAAAATACATTAAAAATACACCCCACAGCGACAGAGTGTTCTACTCCGGAAGAACACAGCAGCACATGGGGGGGGGGGGGTAATGCTCACGATCCTTTCGCATTACCTGCTCCTTGGGAGGAGTCAGGTCTCATCCTCTCGAAAACCAGCCCGGGTTCGTGAAGCGAGTCCCTGTGCGGGCCTTTGGAGTGGTCAGAGCAGGTGGCCTGAGATTTCATAATTACTGCCTCATAACTACTTCCCCAGCCAGCTTTACCATATCTTCATCGCTTGCCTCAGTTTCTATAAAGTTGTAATTGTGACGATTCAAAAGAAAAATTTCCTCTTTTTTTTCTTCAGAGGTATAGAGTTTTAGCATCTCACTCAAATAAGAATTTATTCTACGACAAGAAAATATCAAAGTTTCCTCCAATGAGAAAGGTGTATCTAACTCGTGTAAACTGTTTCACTTTACAAACTTGAGTAGATGGTTTCCCTTGTTTAAATCTGTGTTCATATTTGTTTACAAAAAGAAATCTACTGACAATTATGGACACAAGTAATCTGTACCACATACCACAGTGCTGGGCATGGTGGCTCACACCGGTAATCCCAGCATTTGGAGGCAGAGGCGGGAGGATTGCTGAGTCCAAGGCTTGCCTGGGCTACATAGTGAGCTCAGGGCCAGCATGAACTACAAAGCAAGAGCCTATCTCAAAATATATTATTAGTTTAAAATTCTTTATTTTCTCCACACCTTTGTTATGTTTTACTGGGGGAATATTTCTTTCCTAAAAGCCAGTTTAGTTAATCAGCCTATGAATGGGCAGTCAGCTAGAAGAGGGGAATAAGAGATCATCTACTTAGAAGAATTAAAATAGGGCCTGGGATTTAGCTCCGATGGTACCACACTTGTCTTGGATGCACAAAGGCAGGAGTTTGATCCCTGGTACTGGAAAAAATAAAATAAAATAAGAATAAGCATAGAGCAAGCAAGGTCTTTGACTGAGAAAGGACTTCCTTAAACAACATGGATTGTAGCTCCTCCCTATTAAGTTGGTCTTTCAAAGGTTTTAAAAAGGCAGAAACTTGTTTTTCTTGAAAATCTAGGTTTCCTTTCAACTGTGCACAATAAGTAACTGGTTTAGAGAGTTGAGTTCCAATTGGTCATTTTAAGTGCATGACACAATTAAGCAAATTCTCTAGCTGACTTCTCCACATGAAATTCCTACTAGAGAAGCTGTGTGGTGATTGCTTAGAAGCTCTGCAAATTGGGAGCTCTTTTTTATTATATTTCTAATAAACACTAACTTTTCTTTTTGTCTGAGATTTTATTCTTAATTTAGTGAGGCAACATGCTCAGTTTATTTGGTGATGGATGTTTCAATTTAATTGACAAATTCTGAGATCGGTCAAGTGATTTGGTTTGCTCTGTGGAAATGGTAGACACATCATAAAATACATTTAAATTATAGCTTTGATGTAGGGGGATTAGATGTAAATCCCAAACCCGCTAGCAACCCACAACTCAAGTACATGTTTTTTAAGATTGAAGAATAAGTTCTAGGCACCTGGAATTTAAGGGGAGGGAAATTTTATTGAGAGAAAGGAAGATTCTAAGAGAGACAGAGGGGAAACAGAAAGTGAGTTGCCTGGGGACCCTGTTTCCAAGGGGTTTTTATGGAGCAAAGGTATAAATGAGGTGATGCCTGTTCAAGACAGGACAAAAGTATAGTCAGCTAGTGAGGTTGCAACTCTACTCACTTAAGTAATACTGATTCAGTAGAAAATCACAACATGGACAAAACTGTAAGCAAATAATAAGACAATGACTACTACAGTTATTTATGTAATAGTGATCACATGGGAATCCGATGAGAAAGCAAGTCACATAGCAAGTGTACAAGGAGTTCCAGTCCGGGATCTTTCCTGGAAAGGATAGGTTCAAACTCTGACCCTCCACTCAGGTGGTTGATACCTATTTAGAATATCAGAGACAGCTGTTTTCCTACATGGTGTTTTCTCTCCTTCTCTCCATTTACAACACTGGCATCAGTGAATATTTTCCTCTGGGTTGGTTCTGGCCCTGGCTACACCTATCTACAACAGCTTCACGTTGCCTGAGGTGCCCGAGTCTACTTTTTCTCCCCTTCTCCGTCCAGGTTCTGCCCTCCACTAGGAAAATTGTTTGCTGCAAATAGCAGCTTTCACTCCATCTTCACTACCAAAATGAGAGAACAACACAAAAATATGGTCTCAGCTGAAGCCTACAGAGTCCAGCTGAAGCATAATATATATATATATTGATGTGGTAAAGTCTATGTGGATATCCTATAGTTCATTGTTGTTGTAGAGGTCAATGTGCTTTTGCAACATTTTCTTGGATGTTTGTTTTGTGTGTGTATACATATATATACTTATATATATATACATATATATATACATATACATATATGTATCACCAAAAAAATAGAACCAAGTATGATTTTTTTTTTTTTGAGACAGGGTCTCGCTTTGTAGTTCAGACTGGCTCTGAGCTCACTATGTAGCCTAGGCAAGCTTCGAACTCAGCAATCCTCCTGTCTCTGCCTCCCGAGTGCTGGGATGACAGGCATGAGCCGCCACGCCCGGCACTGTGGTATGTGGTATTGATCGCTGGTGGGCGTGAGTTTCTACGCCCAGCATTGGATGTGGTTGCCAGGGGTCGAACTCTTGACCTTGCATTTGCGAGGCAGGCGCCGGAACCACGGAGCTAACCTTCCGGCCCAAGAACCAAGTATGATTTTGGACAGGAGAAGCTGCCGCATTACTGTTCTGTGCACATAAAAATGAAATCTCTCAAAAATGTAGACTCAATTATGACCCAGCTAAGGTAAAAACATCTTAGTCAACAGAAAAAAAAAATAGAAAGAGTTTTGTTCTTCAAATGTTTCTTTGACCTTCAAAATGGCAATGACCTGCTGTGAGGAGCACCTTGGTTTTAACCACTTATCCTCTCAATAAGAGAGACACATTGTGAGCAATTTTGTCAGTAGTGAAAGAACAAAATGCCTACCAAATTTCAGCATTTCCTTTCTTTCTGTTAAGTTGGGAATAATAGCCTTAGAGTTCTTTGATTTAGTAACAAATGAGGAAATGTACATAGAAGAAAGTGTTGTAATATAGCATATATTATCACTGATCTTTTCGGTTGTTGTCTTAGGACTAGAAACATGGCATTTTGTGGAAGTCATTTGAGTTGCTGAATTATGCATTTGCTTCCAGACTCACAAATTTAACATCTTACGTGACACCTCTCACAACTTGCACGTTCCTCACCCTTGCTCCTTCTAGGGCTTCTCTTAACTCCCAGTATCTCTGTTCCCCAGAATCTCAGCTTTATGTGTATGTGTATGTGAAAACCATATATCTTGATGCTACAGACCCTTCTCTTTTACACTCATGTAGTTTTCAATCAGATTAGCTCCACTCAGAAAATGTACACAAAATTTAACAACTTTTAACAATACAATTTGTCACCATCCTTGTATAAATTGCATTCTTTCTTGGCTGCCTTATCATAAGAGTCCAGAGCCTCCTCACCATGTTTCTAACATTGAGCTTTTCTATAACAGTCTCAGTATAATAATCATAGCGACCATATTAAATCTTAATAAGCAATTTAATTTCCATTCTTTTCACAGAAATGTCCAGTGGTCTTCTGTCTCATTAGGATAAATACACTTGCGTCCTTTTGTAACTCGACAGGTCTTCCTGTGGCAAAAGTGTCCTTTTTCCTCTCACCTCACTACTTTCTACCTCCTTAACTTACTTTATTACACTCTATTGACTTGGTCATCTACAGGTAACTTGGGCATCCAGTCATGTGTTTGCCTTAATGCTTTGAGAACATGCTGATAAGTTTTCCACAATAATATTCTACTATCACCAGGATCTTCTCCTTCTCAGCTTGTTACTTGAATTCACCCGCTCAATGTGACTTGCTCTAGATACTGTCTGAAATTATATATTTCAACTGAAATATATAATATGTATGTTCAAGATATACAATATTCTTGCTTGCTTCTTGTTTGTTAGAATTACACATCTTGTAAAATATCACATAATTTAAATAATTGATTTAGTTGCCAAGCTTAATGAAATGGGACAGATCACATTAAGCCATTCAAAATATATTTACTTAGCATATTCTTTTTTTATTGAATTCTTTGTTGGTACATTTTATATACAGCTCACAATCAAACTCAACTTTGGGGAATTTATACCAGTATATGACACAAGTTAATTCTCATTTTACCCATACCCTTACCCACCCATAACCCCCCACCCCTTATATACATGCTATTTCTTTTTCTTTCCAAATCATACTTGTTCTTTTCCCTTCTTACGTTTCTCCACCACATTCCCTTTGAATATTTCCTATTTTATAAAATCTATCATACATTCCAGAACTCATTTACATCTACAGGTTCTCATACCAGAGAAAAGATATGGTATTTACATATCTGGGATCTATTTATTTCATTTATTAGTATGACAGACTAATACTCCATTTATTATTAGGCAGACTAATACTCCATTTTATTTAAAAAAACACATCTTCGGGCCGGAGGGTTAGCTCAGTGGTTCCGGCACCTGCCTCGCAAGCGCAAGGTCCTGAGTTCGATCCCCGGTAACCACATATAATGCTGGGCGTGGAGACACGCCCACCAACAATCAACACCGCATACCACAGTGCCGGACGTGGTGGCTCACGCCTGCAATCCCAGCACTCGGGAGGCAGAGACAGGAGGATTGCTGAGTTCGCGGCGGCTTGCCTGGGCACCATAGTGAGCTCAGGGCCAGCCTGAACTACAAAGCGAGACCCTGTCTCAAAAAGCAAAAAAAAAAAAAAAAAAAAAAATCTTTATCCAGTCTCCAGTTGATGGGCATCTGGGTTATTTCCAAGATTGGGCTATCACAAACTGAGCTGCTATGAACATGGGTGTACATGTCTTTACAATATGAGTATTTTCATTCCTTTGGGTATATTCCTAGCAGGGGAATAGCCAGGTCAAATGGGACCTCTAATCCTAGTTTTCTGAGGAATCTCCACACTGATCTCCACAATGGTTGTACAAGTCTACAATCCCACCAAGAGTGGAGAAGGGTTCCTTTCTTTACTCAGCCTCACCAGCATTTATCGCTGGTTGATTTTGCAGTAGCAGCCATTATTTGTGGAGTGAGATGAAATTGCAGTGTTTTTTTTTTTTAACCTTCATCTCTCAAATGGCCAGTGATGTTGAACATTTCTTCATATGCTTCTTGGCTGCTTTAACTCCTGCCTTTGAGAAGTGCCTGTTCATTTCAGATGCCCATTTTTTGAATTGGGTCTTTAACTTGGGGGGACTGATTTGTTTAAGTTCTTTAGGTATTCTAGATAATAGCCCTCTGTCTGACAAATAGCTAGTAAAGATTTTTTTCCCATGTTGTTGGTTGTCTTTTAGCGGTGCCAATGGTTTCTTTTGCTGTACAGATGCTTTTCAGTAGGATGAGATCCCATTTGTTTATTCTTTCTACTAGTTCTCATGCTATAGAGGTTTCGTTCATAAAGTCTCTGCCTAAGCCAGTGTCTCCAAGAGTTTTACCTAACCTATTTTGTAGCAGGTTTATTGTTTCTGTTTTAATGTTTAAGTCTCGAATCCATTGTGATTTTAGTTTAGTACACAATGAAAGAGAAATCAACAGCCTTTGTATACACAAACAACAGACTCACTGAAAGAGAAATTGGGGAGTCAATCCCTTTCACAATAACACTGAAATATCTAGGAATCAATCTAACAAAGGAAGTGAAAGACATCTACTCTGAAAACTACATGACTCTGAAAAAGGAGATAGAAGAGGATATCAGGAAATGGAAAGGCATCTCTTGTTCCTGGGTAGGGAGAACCAGCATCGTCAAAATGGCTGTACTCCCACAACTACTATACAGACTCAGTGCAATTCCAGTTGAAATCCTAGCACCATACTTCACAGAGCCAGAGAAAATAATCCAAAAGTTCATCTGGAAACACAAGAGACCTAGAATAGCAAAAGCAATTCTAAGCAACCAGGACATGGCAGTGGGTATTACAATCCCCAATTTAAAACTGTTATAAAGCCACTGTGATAAAAACTGCTTAGTACTGACAAAGTAACAGACCCAAGGACCAGTGGAATAGATTAGAAGATCCAGAAACAACTCCAGATACACTAAGCCACCTTATCTTTGACAAAGGAGGCAAACAACTCAATGGAGGTAAGGCAGCCTCTTTAACAAAAGGTGCTGGAAAAACTGGGCTTTAACCTGCCAAAAACTAAAGCTAGACCTATCTCTTTCACTGTGTACTTAGTATATTCTAATGAGATTTCTCAGGGGCTCTCAGGCCCAAGAACAGCTCTGAAAATCTGTCCTTTTATAAAAACAATATATCAAGTTATAGTAGATGGAGACAGGGGCTTTTAAACCTGATGATCTTCATTACAAAGGAACTTTTCAGAGGACAAAGTAATTGGGAATTTTTCTCTTCCTACACAGAATGTCTCAAAAATTGTTCCCAGGGAAAATTGATCTACATCTAAAGACAGCGTATGAGACTTCATTCCTGCACGTGTCTCTCCTTACCTTCCATTAGTGAATCTCTAACAGTGGTATTATATTCTAGATTATTCGTTCTGTCTCAAGTGAATGGGAAATAACAATGTGTTTACATTTTACGAAAAATAGGAAAACAGGAGCAGGGACTTAGCTCAATGGTTCCAGCATGTGCCTGCAAGCACAAGGTCCCAAGATCAATCCCTGGCACCACACTCCACAATGCCCAGCCTGGTGGCTCACATGTGTAATCCCAGCACTCGGGAGGCAGAGGCAGGAGGATGGTTGTGAGTTCAAGGCTAATTTGGGCTACATAGTGAGTTCAGGGCCAGGCTGAACTACAAAGCAAGACTCTTTCTCAAAACAAATCAAAAAACAAAAACAAAACATAAGCAAGATATTTCTAACCATACTAAGGCACATCCAACAGTAGTAGGAGTTTATTTGCTTATGTGTTCTTGTCAGCAGACATTCATTTAAAATAGATCAGATTTTAAGGATAAGAAATAAATTACCCTTCTATAAAACAAGACGGCTAGAGATAAAACCTTCCAGGTTTCAGACGCATGTATCTTTAAAACACTGTGTTGCCACCTTCAGCATTTTAGCTTGTTTACTGTCTAAATTCAGAAGGTTACAGAAAAACTGTACCAGTTCCAGTCAATGCAGTCAGACATAAAAAGAACCAATAAATGTGAATGGTAGATTTCTTTGGAGAGCAATGATAGTCATGAGGCGCAGAGGTCCCTGGGAAAGATGCCTTTTTATCTAATAGGACAGAATTGCTTGGCAAGTCAGTGCCTAGATCCATCTGTGGAAACATGAATTGTGGCACAATATCTGGTTGAAATTAATGAGGATTGAAATTTGGAGATGAGAACAGGTGACAATTTACTGATATGATTCAATATGGACACAGAAATTTGATCCTTCCAAAAATGAAACAAGTCTGCTGATTAGATAGCTGAAATTTTGTGCTAGTACTTGTTTAAAAATTTTTTCCTAGTGACAGTTAAATATGTCTTCCAATAGTTTATAAAAGTCACACATAGGGCCGGAGGGTTAGCTCAGTGGTTCCGGCACCTGCCTCGCAAGCGCAAAGTCCTGAGTTCGATCCCCGGTAACCACAGATAATGCTGGGTGTGGAGACACGCCCACCAGCAATCAACACCGCATACCAAAATGCCGGACGTGGTGGCTCACGCCTGTAATCCCAGCACTCGGGAGGCAGAGACAGGAGGATTGCTGAGTTCGCGGCGGCTTGCCTGGGCACCATAGTGAGCTCAGTGCCAGCCTGAACTACAAAGCGAGACCCTATCTCAAAAAGCAAAAAAAAAAAAAAAAAGTCACACATAATTCTACAGTGGGACTATAGGAAACATTAATAATCCAGTTTCTATCTCATTATGCATTAATATTTGAAAGAATAGGGCAATCTCTTGAACTGTGATTTTGGTTTCTTGAATTTTTGCATCCAATCTTAAACATTTTTATATCTTGATGTGAAACTTACAACTTCAATTTTCAGAATATTTTTACTAGGGAACCTTGCACTTTTTCCTAATATATTAAGTCATGGAGACTAAGCTTGTACTTTTTTGGAGGATAGAAGGAGCATCACTGAATATTATGCCAGAGAGGAGAGATAACAGATACAGGTAAGAATGATGAATTACCCAAGATAAGTAATCAAGCTTCTTAGTTTTAATATGTTTCTGAGTCCCACTAGATCCCAAATTTGTTTCTATTTTCTAAAGTCTGTCAGTCTCAAAGGTTATAAATCATTACTTAATCATGCTGCTACTTATCACTCCCTAATAGATCAGCATGCATTTCACTCTGTACTTGTCCAACATGATAGGAATATAGAATTAAGGGAATTAAGGATGATACACTTTCTCCTCAGCATCCATGACTGATACCTTTGTTGCTAACATGGAATGCCTATGTTTTTCCTGTCCTGAAAAGACAATTAAAATAGAAACTTGAAGTAATATTAAAATGATAGGTAAGCCTATCATCTAAAAAAATACACCTTTCTTTAAAATCTACATTTAACACATATTTTAATGCATGCATGTTATCCAGCTTAGCATAGTATGTTAATATTTCATTTCCTTAGTAAATATATGATGTCCATGATAATATTATGTTTGAATATTCAGATTAAATTAAATTAAGAACCCACTGGACTAATTTCAATTAGGGATTGCATTTGGTTCATAAAAACAGTGGGTTAAACAGTTTTATTTTAACACATCACTTAAATTTTAAAGGTGGAAGTATAGAATAGATGCTATGTCTTTAACGTCCATTCCCATTGAACACAAAACCTTCTGTAGCCCTTTTTTCCCATTATTTTGGTGATATTCACATTTACAGACTTTCACCAAGGCTTCCAAACATTGAACCATGTTGTTGATATTTCATAAAGATGGAAAAGCATAGACAGGTTTTGTATCAAACTGGTGAATTCACTTTAAAGGATTTGAGAGGCACTTTCCTTACCCTGGCACATAATACTTAGTTAGCACTTACAGTGTAAAGCAGAAGAAGTTGACTGTGGCTCACACTGTTAGAGCACAGTCAGTCGACTTCAAGCCAGCAAGCCCGGGGAAGGGGCCTGGCATAGGACCGATGCTCACTTCCTGGCATCCTTGAGCTCAGAGAGAAGAGGAAACTCACAAAGGGAGCTCCACCCTAGGGAGTGATGTCTCTTCATTAAGCCCAACCTACTATTACCAAGCCAGCTGCAGGGCTTCCATGACCAAGCCTTAGCTTTGGGAGTATGAGGAGTTGGGGGTCCTCCAGATATAACCGTGATGGTCGCCTGGTAATTTCTACTTTGGGCTCATTAGTGAAAACTGTTAAATGACAACAGCCAGTACAATGAAAGTTGAAGAGATTGATGTCTGAGGTATAGACTTATGGATGCTTCAAGGAAAGGAAGGTATATGGGAAATGGAAAAGAATAGATATCGGAGTATGCTTGGCCATTTCCGTGTGGAAGAAAACAAAACAAAGCAGACAAAAATGAGCGAAATAAAGTTCTAAACCAGCAGGTATTTTTAAAAATGGTTCAGCTCACCTATTTCTTTGTTGAAATTTGCCTAGTTGATTTGTCTGTTTGTGAGAGTGGGGTGCTGAGGCGCCCCACTTCACTTGACAGGTACTTGTCTGACTTTTCATATTCAGTAGTGTTTGTCTCTGGAGTTGAGCGGGCCGGAACTTGGTGCACACGTGTGTGATTATCATCTCTCCCTCTTGCACTATTCCCTTACCAGGTAAACAGTGACCTTCTTTATTGTTTCTGATCAGCCTTGGTTTAAAATCCACTTTATCTGCAAACAGAATGCCTGTCCTTCTTTTCATTCAGGATTTTGTTTCACAGAGTAATTTTTTTCCATCTTTTGACTTCCAGGCGTTGAACTCTTTTCTGAGTTCAATGTATTTCTTACGCACAGCATATTATTGGATCATGTTTTTTTTTTTTTTTTTTTTTTTTTTTTTTTT